>JANHFT010004081.1:105973-122770 GCA_032467955.1 Pseudoxenodon macrops
GCATCAGAGGCAGAGATGGGGCCAGGGCCATCTGGGAGTTGTGTGCCAGAGCCTGCGGGGTCTGATAGCAGCGATGCCGAAAGACAGGGTGTGCCAGTCCCTAATGCCTGGATGCGCAGAGCTGCTAGAAGACAAAAGCAGCCGCAAAGGAAAAGGGCTACTCGGGAGTAAGGCTGGGAGGGGTTGGGCCCTCCCAGAAGACTTAAAAGAAGAGCTACCAGATGTATGAGTTGCAAGAAGCAACTCATTTGGCACTCGTTTGAAATCATCTTGCAGCTCCATGTGTGATTCTGACTTCTGGTTTGGTTTTGAATTTTCTTGCTTAGTTTTGAACTTTGTTTAACATTGTCCCATGGACTTATCTGGAAAGATGTTGGTGGAGTATCATAAGACTAATTGAGATAACTCTGCCCAGGCTAGAAATGAATCCAATTTCCAGCCGCCATAAATAAAAAAGAGGTTTTTAAAACACCATTTGTTTGCCTTGGTGCAATCAAGGACCCTAGGTCAGAACACAATATAAAAATAATACAAATATTAGAAAAGAAAAACAGGAAGAATACTGAATAAGTAAGAAAGAAAATACAGGTCCTCAACTTTTGACAAGAACTGAGCTCAAAATTTCCATAGCTAAGCAAGACAATTGTTAAGTGAGTTTTGCCTCATTTTACGATCTTTCTTTGTACAATTAAGTAAATCATTCAAGTTGTTAAGTTAGTAAGTGAATCTGGTTCCTCCTTTGACTTTGCTTGTCAGAAGGTTGCAAAAGGTCATCATATGATCCTGGCACACTGCAACTATCATAAACACATTGCCAAGCATCCAAATTTTAATCACCTGACCATGCAACAGTCATAAGTGTGAAAAACAGTCATAAGTCACTTTTATGTGATGTAACTTTCTTCTTTTAAAGTTAGTTTTATTAATTGTTTTCTACCATTAACTTTCAATGGTCACTAAATGAGTTGTTGTAAGTTGAGGACTGCATGTAGAAAAAGAAATAAAAAAGAAAAGTTCTGATCTGTTTTTGTCAGTTATTGATGCATTTATATTTTACCTTTTCTCTCTAAGGTTACATCATAATTTCTATTAAGGTTATACCACAAGCTATCTTTCTACTTTTCAAGCCCATAAATCACAAGTTCATGTTTCTCTTTTTTCAGGAAAAAAATCCATGATGTGTTTCCACAAATGTAGCTGTTGATCTTTTTCTAATCAGACAAATTAATTTGCCTTCTCTGCTAGTCCTGACATCTTCATTAACCATTGTGGGAATGAACAATTTCATACAATGGCATTTAGAAACCATTGGTGGATGTTGTATGGTAAATTGATGACCGACAACAGGATACAATTATACATGGCTATATAATTAGTGATGTTGAAAGAACATTTTGAAAGCAGCGCATAAGACAGAGTGAGCAAATAAATTAGACTTAACAAATTGTACTTTGTAGTGAAACAAGGTTTATATTTTAAGATTCAGACTCCCACTGTATTGTCACTCATAGTGGGATGAAGTAGACTTTTACTTATCTAATGCTAGAGCACCTTGTCAAGCAAGAAAACTGCAAAGAGTTGAGTTTTGAAACCTCACTTTCTAACATCAGCTTATTGCCATATTATATTTGGTGGTGTGGTTCTCAAATCCTTCTCTGAAGGTCATAGTAATTATCACTTGTCAAGCTTCCTAGAAGAGAAGTAAGTAGACATGTTCTTGAATTTTAGGGATTTTATTCACACTAGATTTTTGTTTTAAAAAAGCTTTTTTTTAAAAAAAGCTAGCGTTATATATGAACCAAGCCACTGTAGTTTATAAACCATGATTTAAAAGATTCCACAACTGAAATATCCCCTAAGTGTTAAGGCTAAATATTGGCTGTCTCTCTCTTTCTCTCTCTCATTCTCGCTCTCTGTCTCATAAAATCCTCTGTACCTCTAAATTCAATAAACAAGATAGAGAACCCATCCAACAAGAAACATGCAATCTACAAGGGGCTTTAATCATCCTGGTCCAAATTCTGGGAGCATATAAAATATTCTAAGATTTGCTATTACCAGTAGTGTCATTTTGAAACATTCAGGAGTAATTGATGTTTATAAATCCCCTTCTTGCTTTTTTTTTGGTCTTTGTGTGTTTCTTTCTTGTTTTTATTTTAGTTTATACAATGAATGCTAGTAAAAATAAAAACTATTTTTGCAAATCTATTTTTCAAAAGCATAATTTATATTTATGTTTATATTTATGTTTCAATGAGTGATATAGAATATCCCCAAAAGAAAGGTGAGGTGTGAATTATGTAGCTGGTAAAGGAAATGGAAAGGCACAACATTAATTACAATACATATGCTCAGAATTTAATTTACCAAACTAGAACTTTCTCAAGATAAAAATTACTCTATTATTTTCTGAAATTCTTAGCATCTCTGAGGTTCATTCTCAACTTTGCTTTTGGGTACAGTAACTACCAAGGCTTGAAAATGAATATAACATCCAAGCCGATGTTGTCATATAATTAGGATTTTCATAGCCATTCAGGGAATATAGATGTATTCCTTACATTAAAAGTAATGGCAGCAATGTGTTATAAAGCCCATAGCTTATAATGGTACATACTACATGTAATGTAGGGAATTTCACAGAAAGCATTGTCATGGAAAAGCTAGCTAGTGATCATGAATGTGTCATTTAGGATTAAAAATTTACCTGCAAATTAACCTAAATCCCATTACTGGATTTGGGGGATGTTTGGGGGATGAGAGGAAGAGGATGGAGGGCTAATTCTAAGAGTCATTGACTGAGATTGGTCAGTCATAAAAACAGAACGAATAAACAATTCCAGGCTGATTTGAAGAAATTAAAATTTCTGACAAAAGCAATGAATGGCTATCATAGAATCTGCATGTTAGAGAAGTAATTGTGTTTTATAAATAGTGATTATAAGCAACTAGTATGGTTTTGGTCATTGTTAATATATAAAAACATTCTCTGATGGATAGGAAATTGAAACTCAATCATGCATTCTATAGCAGACGTCCCTTGCCTACAGCATCTCCATCAGAAGTTATCAAATCCTACTTTGTACATTGATGGATAAGGTAATTATTATTGCTTCTCACTTAAATGTGACTGTAATCTTGGAAACTCTTGAACTAGGTAGGAAACTTCATGTGCAGCAAAAAGCATTCTTAGTTCCATGCTCTTTGTTAATTAAACCACAAGAAATAAGAAATTCTTTTAGGCATTTTCTATGCAATTAACATCTTTAACAGAATGAGTGCTTTGCTGCCTTGAAGGTTTATTTGGCTTTGTATAACACTGTATGATAAGAGGAACATACAGTAACAATGTTATGGGGGGGAAAGACTTGTTTATTTAAATCTTCATCCACTTTTTGAACAATACTTTACATTTTTAAAATACTTTGAAAATACAATTCTTGGATTTGTATATACCACTGCTCTAATGCATCTATGGAAAAATTGGTATCGATTATTTCATAATGACACTTTCAGATCAGCATAAATATCAATGTACAGATGTAGCATTTCAGGTCAATCTGAATATAAAGGAATATACTTTATTTTTCTCTAAAAATAAAGAAAAATATGATGTGGGAATTCTGTTTATCAGCTACAGGTCTACTTCCCTCCTACAGGAAGGAGGCGTAGTTGGAATCAATTAGGAGCAGGGCCCTCCCTGTGGTAGCCCCTGAGCTACAGAATTCACAATGTCTCCCCCTATGATTGCTTTTAAGCACAATTTGAAACTTAAGTTTATAATATGGCATTGTTTTTCCTTTATGTACCCTTTATGTTACTGATGACTGATTTTTTAATGTGGTTTTGTGAAGCCAGGAGATGGGAATTATATATTTTAGCCTGAACATGTTAGTACATAGGAAAGACTCTTCATGCAGTAAGCAGGTACTCAGAGATTCTCCACAATCTCCCTAAACATTAGTGAACTCTGAGATAAATGGGAGAAAGAGAATCAAGCATCCTGTTCTGACCTAGGCTTCTTGATTACACCAGGGCAAACAAACGGTGTTTTAAAAACCTCTTTTATATTTACCGCAGTTGGAAATTGGATTCGTTTCCAGTCTGGGCAGAGTTATCTCAATTAGTCCTTTGGAACTCTGCCAAAGTCTTTCAATATAAGTCCTTCAAGATAAGTCCGTGGGGCAATGTTAAACAAAGTTCAAAACTAAGCAAATAAATTCAAAACCAAACGAGAAATCAGAATCACACGTGGAGCTGTGAGATGATTTCAAATGAGTGTCGAATGAGTTGCTTCTTGCAACTCATACATCCGGTAGCTCTTCTTTTAAATATTTTGGGAGGGTTCAACCCCTTCCAGCTTTACTCCCGAGTAGCCCTTTTCCTTCGCAATTGCTCTTGTCTTCTAGTAGCTCTATGCATCTGCGCATTAGGGACTGGCACTCCTTATCCCACTGCATCGCTGTTATCAGACCTCGCAGGCTCTGGCATACAACTCCCAGATGACCCTGGCCCCATTTCTGCCTCTGATGCAGAGACCCCGTCCGAGCCTTCCCTAGACTCCAGAGCTGACCCATATTCCTCTCCACTGTCCGACTCATCTGCCAGCTCCACAGGCTGCCAGAGAACCACAACATATTCTTAGCATCTTCTGAGAAGGGAATAGAAGAAACTGAGTTAGAGGGAAACCTGATTGAAGCAATGTGTTATTAGAAATATGTAAATAATGTAATATTGAGCTGAAGGTATCTTTTATTTTCTGTGTGTGTTTTAAGTCTAAATTCCTGGTGTTTCTGTTTATTGTTTTCAGTATTCATGTCTTTTGTACATTGAAAATAAATTGTGTTTTTGTACACAATTGGGTATTTCTTTACCTTAGAATTGATTATATATTATTAGCAGATCAATAAAACCTTCTGATCTACCCAGAAACTAACGTCTTTAAGTGTATTTATCTGGGTGAGATTCCTACCAGGCCTTTGTAATCTTAGAAGCACTATATTGATTGTTCTGCACATGCGATTACCTAAGGTTAAAAAGAAAGTTTTGCTTTCTTTTTTTCTTTTTAATAAAGTTGCCAGGAGTACATCCTGAAAGTCAGTTAGAAAAAGCGAGAAAATCAGAATGCGGACTGGTCCTAATGTATTTTGAATAAACAGCCTAAGACACAAGGGCCTTTTCATCTCAGTTATACTGAATACATATATAGATTGTGTTCTTATATTAGCACCTGACCAATAGGAATATAGAGCAATAGTATAAAACTTTTTTTTTCATGCCCAGAAGGAATGAATGAACATGACTGACTAGTGTTAGAATGGAAAATGGCAGTTTTGGGGAGACTCCTGGCATGGAGGGGGAGAGGTCAGACTTTCAATCATTTTGTTTAAAAAAACAAACTTTGTTTTGGTCAATTTTAGGATTGGTACATATTCATAAAGATATCAAGATTAATACCATCCCCATTAGATCAGGCCAGGAAATTAACTCCAGATGAAGGTTAAAGCTACTTTAACAGACACTGGCGATCATAGCAGAACCTTGCAAGTCTGTACTATACCTTCTCCTTCTTCTTGTAGTCCAATAAATTAGGAAGTTGTCTGACTCATCTACTTCCAAATGTTATCTCCTTGTTCTAGACTTTAAAAAGTTTCAATCCTTTTTGCCTAATTCTGCATTTCTCCATAAAGTTAATCTTTCTTAGTCTACAATTGATGGGCAGCATGTACAGCATGGTAGTCAGTCTTAGTACAAAATGAGCATGAGAAACCAGAAAATAAATAAATAAATAAAATTTGTTTGTTTGTTTATTTGTTTGTTTGTTTACTGCTTTTATTATTTTAAAAACATAATTCAAGGTGGCAAATATAGCCAACACCTTTCCCCCTCCTATTTTCCCCACTATATATTTGTCTCTTAACTCTATTGTTAACATTTAGTGGTGATCTGGATTTTTACAGCTCAAGTATATTGCAGAAAATATGACTTCAGTAACAGAGTTGTCAATGCCTAGAATGCACTACTTGACTCTGTGGTTTCTTCCCAACCACCAAAACTTTAACCTTAGACTGTCTACTGTAGACCTCATCCCATTCCTAAGATGTCTGTAAGGGGCGTGCATAAGTGCACCAGCGTGCCTACTGTCCCTGTCCTATTGTTCCCTTTTATCCGAATCCATCTCATACATTTATAATCTTGTTTATACTGTTTTCTAATATATGCTTGACAAAGATAAATAAATGAATAAATCTTTTTACTATTGTATCTTAATAATGATCTGACAGTGTTGTTCCACCTCATGAGAGTGCCTCCAGCTGCTGTTGTTCCCTGAGACGACTTATGTGTACATGCTTTGACACTAGAATTCTCCTGCAGATACTCCTCGACTTAACAATCATTCATTAAATGGCGATTCAAAATTACAAAAAATCTGATCACATGATAACTTGCTTAATGACCACATACTTAACAACTAAAATCCCAGTTCCAATTGTGGTTTAAGTCAAGGACTAGCTGTATTCCATCTAAAGAAGATGCCAGATCTTTAAATGATAGCATTAAGGTGACAGTCTGATTTGAGGTTCCCAAAAAGCCAGATTTTTTTCTGAGAAATGCAGCACTCTGCACAGGGCATGATTAGCCATAAAAATCTTTCTCCTTTTAGCTTCTTTCAAACATTCTACATGTGTGATTAAAACTGGGCAATGTTTCAGTTTTTAAATGGCATTTAAAAAAAAGGAAAATCTTATAGAAAGGTCCTTCATTGCTGTCTTACTTTTTTCAATCAAAGGATAAATTTTTCATAAGGTTAATTAAGCATGGAATTGCTGTACTTACAGTCTGAAATAGCACTACCATTACAGTTCAATCTCATGCTGCTACATATCAGGCAGAAAATGAAAAAATGATCTGAGAAAATAGGGAAGAAATATTTTTGTTCACAGGTACCATTATTGTGAAATTGGATGTACCAGATAATAATTACATTATTTATTTATTTATTTTCCACCATTATTATTTTTACAAATAATTCAAGGAGGTGAACTTATCCAACACACCTTTGTCCTTCTATTTTGATCACAACAACAACCCTATGAAATCAGTTGGACTAAGAGACAGTAACTCGTCCAAGGTTATCCAGTTGGCTTTTATGGCTAAGAGAGGGACTTGAACTCATGATATCTTGTTTTCTAGTCTGGTGCTTTAATCACCACACAAAACTGGCTCTTTTAATTTACAAAAACAAATCACTGAGACCCTATATATCCCCCTTAGGCAACAAATTAATATAGTTTCTTTCAAAAGATTGACAAATCAATATATGACTGAGCCAACTTCTCATTTATCCAATGTCAGTCAACCACCACTACCTCAGAAATAAGAGCTTCAGCTGTTACTTTGATAATCATTTTGATCTTGATAGGTCTTAGCAGGAATTTTTCCATGGATGCAGGAATTGCAAAGTAGAATATGATTTTAGCTTGTATACATAGTGTAAACCTTTAATAGAACATGTATCCAGTGTTGGGATTCAAGTAATTTAACAACCGGTTCTCTACCCTAATGATTTCTTCCAACAACCAGTTCACCAAACTGCTCAGAAAGTTAACATCCAGTTCTCCCGAAGTGGTGCGAACTGGCTGAATTCCACCACTGCATGTATCCAATATCTAATGCATACTTGGTAAAATATTTTGGGTCAGATATATACTATAGCAGTCTTGAGAATGTACTGAGTAGTTTTCAACATTACAGGTTTCATAAATTTGACAACTTCACATGATTTGTAAGTAAAATATCTGATAGCTAAAACAGGAACAAAAGAAGCTATATCATATTGAGTTTGGCCCAACTAGCTAAGTGACTTTCATTTTAGATTTCTTGATGAGCATTTGTAAAAAGTAGTCTTGGAATTTATGAGGAATATCTTTTGTTGATGAGAAAAAATGAATGTATTTCATAGAGCAGAACAGATTAGCTCCAATCTGTTTCAAAATGTTGATTCAATCTGATTTGGAAAGTTTAAATGAGTTTGATTAAAACATCATTTTTATTTGATACTGAAGCACTTCAGAAAATCAAACTTAATTTGACATTTCCATTTGAAGCAAACATATTCAAATTGTATTCAACGCTTTGTTCTGAATCAACAATCTGACTTGGCAAGTGTGTTCATTTCAAAGATTTGATCAAATCATGTGTGAACTGAGTTTTAAAAGCAAACCCTTCCACACTGTTTAATGAATTCACTTTTCATGCAGCTGATCAGCCATTTCCTTCATTGGTTTAATATAATACAACCTGTGCATTATTTGAATGTTATGCACATGAACACTATTGAAACTACATTTCTGAGACTGCAGATGGTGTGCCTGATTGAATATTTCATAATATCAAATAAAAGGCAAGCCTGATAATACTAGAAATAACATCTTCCAATTCTAGTAGCTGCAATGCTCCAATTTTCTTATGATACATAGGCTGATTTGAAGAAACTGACTATGCCACCTCCCTGCCTACTAACACCTTTTCAATGAGTAAACTTGTTTTGTTTATGGTTAAAATTCTAAAGGATTTAAATCCCATTAAATTGTTCAAGCCCTAAAATGGTATTTGATATATATCCTGGATTGAATAAAAAATTGCTGCCAAATCCAGATTAGACATAGGTGCAGTCAGAAAGCAGAATGAATTGTCTCTGGTTTTGAGTGTATTTTTGGAAGAAAAAGAAAGGTATTAGTGTCATACATACTGTATCTACATAAATATTTTTTTCTGAATTCTTTCAATATTTGGTCTGGCTTACAGCCACTTCTACCAGAAGTTTTACAATACAATGTTTTTTTTCCCAGACAAACGTGGGTGAAGATAGACGAAACTGAAAATAAACTATATTTCCACCATTCCCTTTCCCTCTACCATTTTTCTCTCATTTTATAACAATATTGGTCTTAGAAATGGTTTTTATTCTGCCAGGGTCACATAAGTGCCTATGTATCTATGAGTACATCTGGAAAGGAATCATAGAGGTCTCATTGAAAAAGCAAAATGTTCACCATTCAAAAATGTGGCAATGAGATAATACCTTCTCCACTTCTTTTTCTTCCCAATATGCATTAAGAGCTTTTGCTTCCTGAATCCACTCATTACATGAAGTGATATAAAAAGTTTCCCTATAGCGCTACATCTGGAGGACTAGCAGGATATGATGGAGGAGACTAACTGATATAACAAAGGACAAAGTTCAGAGTGGAAAGTAGACACAATGGCTGGTAGACAATATGCTTCAACTGGCAGACAGCAACTTCCTCTCCCATTGCAGCCTTGTTCTGCTTTTCTCAGCAGTAGCTTCTTCTATCTATATGGTCAAAGTAAATTATATTATTAGTCTTTTTGTGTAATCAAATAGATGCATCATTTCATTTTAAGTTGTAGTTTCAAGCTTCTAGATGGAATTTATTTGCAAATGGAGATATCAACTTCCTTACAAACTTTGCCTTGTGTTTTTCAACCATATTTTTCAGTGGCTCAAGTACTGCTTTTGGATCAAAAACATCATTGATAAGCTTCTCCTCAAATTCTGGCTGTATTATGATCTCAAGATCTGGCTAAGAAATACTGTCTGGTTCTACCTCCCAAAATTAACCAGTTGCTGCTTAGAAAGTAACCTATACTATTTTCTATAAGGGTATGAGCCGCAGTGGCACAGTGTTTAGAGTGCAGTACTGTAGGCTACTTCTGCTGACTGCAATTTGGCAGTTCAAATCTCACCAGGCTCAAGGTTGACTCAGCCTTCGGTCCTTCTGAGGTCAGTAAAATGAGGACCCAGATTGTTGGGAGCAATATGCTGACTCTGTAAACCGCTTAGAGAGGTCAGTAAAGCATTATGAACTGGTATATAAATCTATTGTGTGGTAGAAAAAAAACAGACTGCGGGGATACCCTGTTTCCCTGAAAATAAGACCTCCCTGGATGATAAGCCCAATCAGGCTTTTGAGCACATTTGCTAAAATAAGCCATTCCCCTAAAATAAGCCCTCCTCAAAAGACAGAAGCAGCCATGAGGTGACCATGCTCGCCATCTCCTGCACCTCAAAAATAATAAGACCTCCCAAAAAATAAGGCCAAGTGCTTATTTCGGGGGCCAAAAGAAAATAAGACCCTGTCTTATTTTTGGAGACGCACGGTATCAGTTTGTTCTTTAATGTACTTTGCTCCAGTCTAATGGATGAGACATAAGCACAATGCTATGGCAAGGTGGCTGAGTCTAAATTACCAGCATGACTAGAATAATCCCTAGTTGCTAGGTCATGCATTTTGCAACAGGTACCATGGGCTTCCTCTGCACGCACTAACAAGATATCAAAACAATAATATTGCAGATACACAGTTTTCTTCCTACCTTTTATTTCTGGAGAGATTCAGAAAAATTTGATTAACAATTACACCAATTGAATTTCTGATTTAAAAAAAAACCTTCCAAACAGGAGGGTGTTTTTGTAAACAAAAAAGAACAATGAAGTTCCTTCTCCAATCCTGCATATATCAGGCAACACTTGCACATTTAATTCATTCGAAAAAAAGCACTGAAAAGCAGAAGCAGGCATTTGGAAAAATGGTCAGAATAGTGATAACTAGGAGAAAATTTTGAAGGATAAACTTTGAAGGAAGGCTTTAATTCAGCTAAAATTCTGTCAAACCACCTTCACAGCAGATTTATGAATCAAATCTGTGATGAAGAAAATAAAATCACAAAGCTTCAAAGTGCTTCACTGATTTAATAGTTTTACTCCTGCCTCTTGGATTCTACAGAAAATACACACCTTGGAACTTTACATCTATATACGGTATGAAGAATGTTAAAGAGAAGGTGACTGGTATAATTGACTCTAGAACACTAACATGACTAGCCAGGCAATGAGTTTTATCAATTCATTAAATTCTTTGCCTACCAGATATCTTCTGGTATGCCAAGACTAGCATTACTTTGATTAAACCTTTTTAATATGGCTAGCCACAAACTTAAACATTGCCTTCTGTCAATATAATACTGATTCTGCCACCATGACTTGGAATTCAATTTGGATTGCATAATTCTGAATGCAACATCAACGCTAATCATTTCATAGGTCAGGTGCAGGTTTACATTTCTTCACAATGAGTGAATGGATGCCAGGCTAAATTTTCAGACTATCACCTATCCATTCATGGTTTTCAGGAATACATGGCAGGCAGACATTAATGCTATTTGTTCAGAGACAGCTTCCTTCTCTGTGACTTGCCTGACATAGGGCACTGAATCTTAATGTGCCAACCTACTTCTGCTGCTTTAACTACCTCAGATATAATGCATACTGTATATAGATCAGAATGAGAGAAAAAGAGAGGTGTGGGGGGAGGGAGATGAATGGAGGGATGTTGGAAATGTCCACTAACTCCTACCATTAATGAGATGGATCATTCCTAAGAGACTCAAGCTCCAGGTAATATTGTGAGATTTTTAAAATATATATAGTACCATGTTTCCGCGAAAATAAGACAGGGTCTTATTTTCTTTTGACCACCCCACCCCCGAAATAGGGCCTTATTTTCTGAGAGGTCTTATTATTTTGAGGTGGAAGATGTGGTGAGTGTGGTCACCTCATGGTCACCTCATGTGTGGCCACCTCAAGGCTGCTGCTGTGTTTTAGGGAGGTCTTATTTTCGGGGGATGGTTTATTTTTAGCACATGCGCTCAAAAGCCTGATTGGGCTTATTTTCCAGGGAGGTCTTATTTTCAGGGAAACAGGGTAGTGTAAACATTTTTAAAACAAACAACCAACTGACACCACTCCATAAGGGATAATATTTTCAGGTTTTGACCCAGATGGCAGCCAGCTTTGCTGATTTGTCCTGGCCAGACTAGTGCCCCAGTAAAACCAGTGATAAAGAAGGCCTTTCTGGAAGGATCAGAGCTTGACAACTACTCTCTCAAATCTCCTCGGACTGGAGACATAATTCTTCAGTATCATGTCAAGTGTGGCATTACAGAACAGCAAATGGATCAGTAAGAACTCATTTTTAGACTGTTTCTGATTTTAAAAAATCTGAAGTAAATAAAGGCAACTCATGATCATGTTTGACTGTTTAGAGGCTATTGTGCTGTTCTTTTCTTGTGTCTACTATCTGTGCCTTAAAAAGGTATGTGAAAGCCATTTTTTATAAATATCCAATTGAAAAAGGCATGGGTGATTTTCAGAAAAAAGTTACTATTCTTATAGTTTTCACAGTATTCTACCAAAACCTGGAGCGTTTGCAGGCATTTTAACCTTTTCCCATTCAAATTGAATCTTCCCATGGTTTCAGTTACATTCACTTATTTTCAAATCTCTTTTTAATAATATTTTTATTGAAGCTTAAAAAAAATTAAAATTACGAACAAGAAAAGGGAAAAAGTACAGAGAAAAAAAAGTTGAAAAGGAAAAATATGTAAAAAAGAAAAAACCAGAAGAAAAATATAGAAAGAAATGACTTTCCCTTTCATCAAAAATCCCATGTGGAGCTGCAAGAAATAACATATTAAATACTTCAAATGATGTACCACAAATTAATTTCTTATCATCTGCTCTTCATCTCCTCTTAATTTGAATAACAGAGATTTTCATTTTCACCTTCTTTAAAAATGCAACAAAAAAATTCTTCTTTTCCTATATCTTCTATATAACAATTCTTTAAAGAGTCATCATTCAGACCCATTTAAGAAAAACATTGTTGCCAAGTATCTTTGAATTCTTCCAAAGTTGAAATACTTTTCTCCATTCAATATTAGTGGGTCTTCTTTAATTACAATATTTTATTCTTTCTTATTGTCCCTGGTAATCAGCCTTCAAGGTTTTGTCTTACTATGTTTTTTCTCTCACCCAAAGCATTTCCTGAGGAAAATATTTCTTACACTTATACTGAAAGTCTTCATATATTTCAATAAGATTTTAAACAACTTCAGGAAATATTCTTATAATTATTTTAAAATCTTATTTCCAGTCAATCTTGTCCATTAATCCATTTAAAAGCTTTTCAAACTGAACATTCCAATTCACTCTTTTGCTGCTTTCTTCCAAATATTTTTTTAAACATTATATAAAACTTATTTTGTTGTGCATTGAAAGAAAATCATAATAAAAACTTGTCCTTATGAAGGTTTTTAATAACCAAAAATCAATGTACAACTTATTTCCAATAAAAGTGGTTAAGAAAGGAAAAGTGTCCCTTTGAGGATTCTGAATCATGGTTTTGGCAAAGCTGACTCAGAGTTCTGAAACCCAGTAAAGGCCACTAAATTTACAGTCTCAACATGGGCACTTCGGTATCTCCATATGGGCAATCCTCTCCTTCATCTGGAGAGGAATGCAAGGAAACCATTCTTTTTCCAGTTCCTTTTTCTGCTGTGATCATTAGTCAGCTTCCCTCTTCACAGAGCTGGCTTTAGTTTGCAATTGCTTTTCCAGAAGTCTTTTATCCTCAAATCCCAAGTCAAAGACTCAGATCAAATCATGCCTTATTTTATTTGAATCAGGCTGATTTTCACAGAATAGCTAGCAATAATACATGTAGCTTTGGTATAAATTACATACACCATACCTTATATCTTGGTTATTAAAAAGTGCATGAGACTAGCTCTTTTTAAAAATGTAAACTAGGAAGAAATCTGTATAGTGACTTGCTCAGAGAGGTATCTGTTCTCCTTGCTCCCCTAATGGATGCCAGTGTGACTCTGACATATTTCTCATTGAACAATTGTCAGGAAATATTTCAAAAATGATATTAATAAATGTTAGGAAAGACAGACCAGGAATAAGAGTTGCCCTGTGAATGAGAGAGGCAGTTTCTAAATTTGATATATATAAATAAAATAAAATAAATAAGGGAATTATTCAACTCTAGTCCTTGTTACACAAGAAATAGTCCTGCCCACTCAATGTTGTACAAATTTCATGTATCATAACAGGAAGGACAAACGTGGAAAATGAAAATAGTTCTTCATTTTTAAATGAATATGTTATGATTTAATCAATTTGTTATAAAAAAAATTATAATAAATCGTACCAACCATCAATTTCAACTAACACTCGTCAGTAGGAAGATGCATTATTTCTTATACTGGGAATTTCCCCCTTGATTTAATGCATACTTGATCAGAGCTATGGAAACTATGAATAAACAAGTTCTTCTAAATTAGTCACTCCTTCTAAGTGATAGAGAACATTTCCACCCCATGGCTGAGAGATAAAAAAGAAAGATATGTCACCCATGGATATTTATCATTTATATTCCCCAGCAAAGAATTTATCACTGTTCCTTGTACCATTTTACAGTTGTACCGTTATTACTTAGTGCATCCAATTTGTGGTTAGTGAATTGTAATTCAAATGGAAATTGAGAGAAGCAGTGGGTACATTGTCTTTTAACTAAATACAGAATATTATTACACAGATAATGCATTCCCCAAATGAATTTTACATTTTCCATAATAGATGTCCAAGCTATAATTTGAAGGCATCATAGTATCATATATGCACAGACGTCGCAGCATATCAAGCAGTAAAATATAATTTGAAAAAAATAAGCAAAAGTTCACAACATTGGACAATGCTGACACACAAAGCAAGACAGGATAACTCTAGCCCTTGCTCTAAAGTCTGGGATCCTTTTAGACCCTTTGAAGATTTTCATTATCACACTCCACATAAACATTTCTGCTTTAGAGATTGCACAAGGCTTTGTAATGGGTTGCTGCTACTTCATACCATGATATCAATCTTCCCACCATTTCTCCTTCAGTTAGGTAGATCCAGAAAAAGGGTGTGGGAATTAAATGGACAGCTAACAATCTTCAGGGCAGAAATACAACAATAATTGCTAAACTACAAGACCATAAATTGCAATGCAAAAAAGCACTATGAAGCAGTATATAAGTCTAAGTGCTTTTGCTCTTTGTTACTTCCTGCTTGCCTTCCCAATTGACTTTGTTTGTCAGAAGGCAACAAATAGTCATAAATGGCAACCACATAATTATGGGACACCACAATGTCATAAGCACGAGCTAGGCATTGAATGCCAAGATCACAATCATGTGACCATGGGGATGTTGTAATGGCCAGAACCCCAAGAATCAGGCCTAAATACCACTCATTCAGCATTGTCACTAATTCTAACAGTTTCTGAATGAGTGGTCATTAAATGACGATCACCTATATCTATCTATATCACCTAGGGAAATGTTGTCAAGTTTTCTGTCAATAGAAGAAACATGGCAATTGGTAAAAAAAATGTAGTAGTCTCAGTAGATTCAAGGAAATTGGATGGTGTTACATATTTTTTAGAAATTAATCACCAGCATCTTGTCCACAAAATTTTGTAATAAATACGTGAATATTTATTATATGTAAATGTAAGATAGTTCTAAGCCAGGAGGAGGTATTTTGCAGACCAAGTTAGATCTCTCTAACTTTTGCAGTTTCCAGCCATCTGTTCACCCTTGGTTAATGCAGATGAAATTCAGTTGTAAATCATCCATTTTCAGCAATGTGATTTTTGTAGTATGGGGAGGGGGAGAGCTAAAATAGGTGTAATCAGTCTCTTCAAGGTTTAATGACCTCTTTTGCATTCAGATAATTCCTCAACCATTGAAAAATGGCTAAACAAATCAACTTCCCCTCTATTAAGGTCACACTTCACCGGTCACATCTCCTGTGCTCCCTTTGTCCTGGAGCCAGCTTAAACTGCCTTGTAAGAGCCAATTGTTAAATTCTGTGAGCCGACTGAGAGCAAAGCTGTGCCACTGCATCTAAAAACACCAATCATTTCTTCTCCTCTTTCTTTTTTCTCCATTTCACATGACTTAAATCACTTCTATTGTTTTAGTCTGGAAAACGTTTCATGGGATTTATTTTTAAAATAATACTATTTTCCAATGTAAATGTTATCCCACCCTGGTCATTTGATAGAATAAATCTACAATCAATACAGAAATAAACCAAATTTTTTTTATGAATGTGTTCCTATTTTATACTTTAACTGACTTTCTAATCAGTAAAAATACAAGACCAATAGTTTTCATACCTTAGTCCAAATTCTTTTTTTTTATTTACTGAACATACACCAACAATTACCAGATTTACAACATAGCTATTATAACATACAATAAAACTAAAATAAAAGCAATCAAATTGTATCTGAATACAATAATAAAAAAGATGGTGCCAAACCTACATCAGTAATAGTGACTACTAAGCTACAGATGCCCAAAGCAAAATTTCCCCAGCTTCACAGCATGAAGGATTCTCAAGAAGGTAACACTCAGACCTCTGCTAGGAAACTGTTCTGAAGGGACCTATCAAAGAAAAGCATTATTTCAAGACCCTTGACTTAAGCATTAGCAACCTTAGTGAGAATACATGATCAGCTGACAGTTCTGCAAATACCCGGGAGCCAGCCTAATAGATTAAAGATTAAAACTAGCACTCTGAATTGTATTCATCAGAAACCATCAGAAATTGATGCAATGCCAAATACAAGAATATTATGCAGCTATAGAAGCTCTCACCATTAGAATATGGGCTGCTGTATTCTGTATTTGCACTTTTTAAATAGTTTTCAAGGACAGCCGTATATGAAGAATATTGCAATAGGATAGGGACATAAGTTATTATTTTTTTCCAAATAGTTTTTTATTTTCCATACATTTCATTTTCCAATTTCATTTCCATGTACAATTAACAATTCTTTTTCAAATTACAATTCCCACATATAAGTTTTTTAA
>JANHFT010004083.1:0-21025 GCA_032467955.1 Pseudoxenodon macrops
ACACCACCAACTTAAGGCAATTGGCTGGGTTACCGCGGGCCACAAACCCCCCCCCCCCCCCCCCCAGCAGCAGGGTGCCATCTACATCCCTCTCCCGTCTGTGGCCGCGCCGGCTGGGAGCGATGGAAGAAGCGCTAACCCCACGCGGCCGAAGGGCAGCAGCCACTTGGAATAGGAAGGCTGGCGTCGAGGGGGCTAATGGGGAGGGAGAGAACACAAGGGATGGCACGAATATGGAAAAAAAGCACCGAGAAGGCATAGAGGCGGTTAGAAAAAAAGCGAGTGAGGCGGGAGAGGGGAGGGTTGACCCAGGAGAGTTGGCTAAGTTGGACCAAAGGCGTCCCGCGCCAAGTGGCTTCCCGCTTCTCTGCCAGTTCGGTCCCCCCAAAAAACATCCCACCGCCCCGGTGGGAAGAATGAACGAAGCATGAAGGCATTTCCCCTCCAAAGCGGGATGGGTTTATTTCAGCCTTGGAGACTCCTGAAGTGTCCTTGAATCCCCCAGGGTCAGAGACCACCATTCCCCACAGCCAAGCGCGTCTGTCATGGCTGGGGGGGGGGAACGCGGGAGACAAAACCGCTGAAGACGTCTCCTCCGTACTCCCTTTCCGTAAAGCAAAGACAAGGAGCCGCTCCTAATCAGTTTCGGGCACCTCGGGGCTTCGAGGCAGTGGTCCCGCCCCTGTGAGGGCAAGTGAGGCCAACAAGAGCTTCCAGTCTTTCCACAGTATGAAAAGCTTTTGGGCCCAAAACTCCCGAGTTCTGCTGGGAGGACTCTCAACATGCTCTTGCTTGGAAAGGTGTTATAAGGAGTTGTGCTGACTCCTGGCTATGTAAAAAAAATAGGCCTAGTGAACTTTAGTAGAGAAATGGTGCCAAAACCGACCCAGGCCAAGCAATCCTGTTCAATTAAGTTGGGGGGGTGGGGCGGAAGAAGAGAATCCAATTAAAGGAAACTTGAAAATGCTGACTTCAATCAGTTGTAAGCCAGGTAGCTGAATTGCTATCTCAGTAATATGTTCTCTCTTCAGTTTAATCAGGCTGGAATTAATGTATCCTAAGCCAGTGTTTTTCAATGATGGTAACTTTTAAGTTGTATGGACTTCATCTCCCAGAATTCCCTGGCCAACATGTACTTCTGCTATTCTCTGTCAATCTAGGAAGTTTCTGAGCTATTACAACCCCTGGAATTCTCCAGTTAGGAGAAAAGGGAATGTATATACTGGGGCTACAACATCTATCAGTTATCTGGAAATTATCTTAGGCCAGTGTTTCTCAAGGTGATACCTTTAAAATGTGTGGATTTCAATTTGCAAGTTCCCCAGCCACCATGCTGACTGAGGAATTGTGAGACCTGAAGGCCACACAACTTTAAAATTGCCAGTATTGAGAAACACTGTTTTAGGAATATGCTATTTCCAGCCTGGGTAAACTAAAGAGAATAGGATTGACCAGCATAGGGACATTTGCGCACAGTGGGCATCTAGATGCATAGAGGAAATTCACAAGTCTGGACTGAAGGGTAATAGAGCTCTTCTGTTGGGAGTATCCCAGCAGCCAATATTTTAAGACCTGCTGCCTATGATTCAGGGGGTGGTAAAAACTAGAAGTTATTGTTAGCTTGATTCTCCATAAACTTGTCAAGTCCTTTTGAAAACCACCCAAATTGGCTGCCATGACCACACCTGTTAGCAGCAAATTCCACAGATTTCTTAAGCCTGGTGAAGAAATTCCCTTCTATTGGCCCCAACTGCACTACAAAATAGCAACGTTTTTTTAAAAATAGAAGTTGAAGACTACAAAGCAGAATATCTATTGATCTGATTTGCTGGCCAGTTTGGGTAAATTAGCAGGTCCTTGTAAGTTTATTTGGGATTATTTCCATTTTTAGGCAGAATGGGCCTTTCAGGGGGGGCAACCTGAGCTGAGAAAGCCCATTGTTTAAAAGAGGTGGAATGTTGATGTAATCAGACTGATTGAGGATGGAAGACTGGGCTTTGTCTCTGTTGCAATTTCCTTGTAAAGGCTGCCCTTGGGCCAATCTGGTTTTGATAGGATTAGGGCCAGGCAAAGAAAGGAACTTAGTTTGACCCTGATTCCAACTAAAAGACTAGAGAGAAAAAGGGTGCAATGTCCATTTTGTTTGTTAGGTTTATTTTCTCTACTACAAAGTCTCCCCTTTGTAAGGAGCTGAACTGCTATAGTGTTTCTTGGAAGGATGCTGTTCCAGCCTTTGAATTATGTGGGTAGCTTTTTTCTGCATTCTCTGTAGTTCTATAATATCCTTTTTTAAGGTGTGAGCAGAACAATGCACAATATTCCAAGTACAGTCTTGTAATGGGTTATATATATAAATACATTCTTCTATTGCTCTTTCTGATGACTCCAAATATGGAATGGGCTTTTTATTGAACCTGAACCCTTAATTATCTTTGTGTTTATAAAGTCCCATGCCTGGTTAGTAATTTTCCCACTGAAATGCCATTAATATACAAATAGCGTTTGGGCTTTTAAAACAAAATAGTTATGCATCATTTTACACTGAACTGCAGTTGCATTTGTCTTTATGAGCTGTGTTTGCCATTTTGAAACCTATTCTCTTAATAGTGACAATCTTCCAAATTTTTGTTTGATATTAGCATCTTGTTTGGCATCAATAATTCATGGCTCACTTCTAAGTCCAGGGTCACTGTGCAAAACCAACTTTTGTTGTTACTTTATGGCTATGTAGTTACCCTCACCTCACCAAACCTGCAGATTGCTGTAAAATGTCTTTAGCAGGTTGTAATATAATCTCTAGTTAGGTAATAATGTATTCTTAAATGTAAGGTAAAATTGTAGAACCTGTCCCCATGGAACATAATTAGTCAGGATGTCACATCTTAGAAACAATGATTTTTTAGGGCATTTTCTTTTTAAATACATTGTTTTCCTTCAGGAACAATTCTCTGATTTTAATATCTCTCCAGGGACCATTGTTGTACAAGCTTTTTCTACATGCCAGGAGGTTGCTGAATAAAATGCAAAACGTTTTTAGGTTTCAGTTTCAAAATATACTTTCTACCAGAGAATCTATGGGACTTTGCATGACCTGGTCTCTTATGAAGGTTTTACCTGAATTGTGGTGGAATCTTTGTACTTTTGTAGACCCACCCATTCTGCCAAAAATGGAGATTTAGAGAAAAAGAGCAGGGCTTTCCTCTTCTTTTTATTTTTTTACCTTTCACAAATAAGAAACTGAGTTTGCTTACTCAACCTAGGAGGTTATCAGCACTTCAATGCACCAGAAATCCAGTTCTGTTTGATATAAGAAACTTGACTTTCAGGTATCAACAAGAACCTCTCTACGGAAAGGAGAAACTGGGGGCCATAACACTTTCGATATATAAAACTGCTTTAGAAATCGTTTATGGCTTGTGTTTTCAAGAGCCAACTGGGACAAGAGATCCCCCCCAACCTCACTAAATTCTTCTTAATCTCAGAATACACTTTTGGATTTGATGGGCAAAACTTGCTTGGGAGAATATTTTGTGGTAGCTAATTTAACACATTTATTATATTTCTAATCAGTCCAATACTGTTGTAATCCACCTAGAGTCACTATGAGCAAGTAAGTGGCCATATAAATTTCCTAAATAAATAAATACTGTACAGTAATTGAAGTTCTCTGGGCCAATTACAGTGTAGCAAATACTATTAAGTGTTTCTTTAAAAATAATCCACCCACTGTTCAAAAGAACAAAAACAATGTGCTTTAGTGAAGAAGGAATAGAAACTGTGGGATTCAAAATTGTTTACTACCGGGTTATGTGGGCGTGGCTTGGTGGGCATGGCAGGAGAAGGATACTGTAAAATCTCCATTCTCCATTTCTGCAATAATCTATTCAAGGGCTAGAGTTTTCAGCTGATGACTAGAAATTGACCCCATTTTCACAATGGCTGCTATCATAGTTAGGTGAGTGACTGGTCCTTTTGTTACCAAGTAAAGAAGTTTGGAATATACACATACACATTTAGCTGTAGTAAACCTTGGATCAGCAGACACAGTGTCAAAAGTAGCTATAGTAGCTATGTTATATATAATATTCTCTTCCTTCAATGTGTTGGAGTAGGACTGAAGAGAGACAGGTTCAAATCCTTCCTTAATTGTGGAAAACTCCCTGGGTGATTGTGGGGGAAAGGAAGAGGAGGAGGAAACTCTATGTGTACTATCTTAAGTTCCTGAGTAAAAAATAGGATATTAAACTAAACAACAACAATAGTATCTTCTAAGGTTTGTACTTCTTGGGTTGACAATTCCACCCCTGAGATGTGATCCTGGATGTACAGAAATATCCTCAAAGCCCACAAAACATTTGATCATTGCCTGGCAATGAGAATTTTCTGAAATCTAATTACCATTCTAAGATTTTCCCGGTTGACAGGAAATGCTGAATTTTTAAAAATTATGTATTTATATCCTGCCTTTTCCCCCACTATGGAACTCAATGTGATTAGCTGTAGCATCATTCAAGGAGTTTTTTCAGAATTAGGAATAGAAATAAGTAATATTTGGTTTCCTGTATTTGATCATTCAATGTATTTTTAAAAAGTTAAAATATAATGCATTTTAAAACATTAAAATATATTAAAATACATTATATAAAATACATTGAAATATGTTAAAATATAAAATCAATTAAAACTGGCAAACACCTATAAGGAACTCTGCTCTAATGGTAGTTGAAAGCTAGGGATTTCCTGCTCTTTTGAAGCTTTGGATCGTATTCTGCCACTATCTGCAAATATGGCTTCCAAAAGTGCTGAACTTCAGCTCAGTCAGAATGGCCTAAGATAGCAGATTGGCGAAGGCTGTACTACTCCACTCCTAGATGTGAGGATCATGTGTATTGAAACTATACTAGGGCTTTTCATAGGAATGAATTCTTGTAGGAATAACGGGTAAGAGTCAAATGAGAGACCTTTCATTGGCTTTTTAAAATATTGAGATTAACAGTAGATAGGAAAAAGATTTAGAGCAGCTTCCTTTTTGTGTATGCTTGAGTAACAGCCTTAAATCCACAGATAATTTATATGTTCCAGACATGCCTCGGGTGTACAAGAAGAGATGATTATAGCTCCTGTATCGAGCCTTGAATTAACTTTGGATTCAACTTAGCATTCCTGAAACGGAGACTATTCTAACTTCTTGTCTTTTTTTATGGCAGGCAGTATGATTCCGGTGGCTGAATTCAAGCATTTCACAGACCAGCAGCCTGCTTTCAAAGTTCTCAAGCCTTGGTGGGATGTGTTAGCTGAGTACATCACCATAGTCATGCTGATGATAGGCGTTTTCGGCTGCACTCTGCAAGTGAGTGAGTATGGAAGCAGACTATATAATTCCAGAACAAGATCATGGAGTCACTGACTGAAATTGCAGAATGGGATACTTATGACAGAAAGGGCTTTGGAAGTTGATTACACATACTGGAATGGGTTTATGATTTGATCCTGAAAAAGGGTAATTTTTTTCCCAGCTCAGGGAGATTAGAAATGATATATAGAAATGTGTTGGGCAATCTTTTCGTCCCCAGTGACTTCTTATACTGCAACAGGATTAAAAGCCTACATGCATACACACATACACACTCTCATGAATTATTTACATATAACAAACAAGTCATTTTAGGCTTGTTTGGGCTACATGTCCAGAAGGCTAGAATAATTACTGTGACAGTGTTTCAGAGCAAATAACATTTGGGGAAATGCCCATCACTAAAGATCTAGACTAGCTTATTTTCTATTGTGTTATTTTTCTCTTTGCAGGATTTAAAAAATATATATTAAAAGGAAATTATAGTTCTTGCACCTTGAAATAGTCAACTCCAGCCAACTCATCTGGGAATCTACCAGATCATTATTATTATGTGATGTAAACTGTTGTATAATATGGATTCTGACATATGTTTCTTTTCCTCACTTATATGTTGTGGCAGGTGATACATGATAAGATTATCTGCCTTCCCAATCATGTTCCCAGTGGTACAGCTTTTACTGATTTCACTTGTGAAGATTTCACCAAGAAGACAATCAATAACTCTGAACCAATCAAATCTTCTGTCCGCCGGGAAATGAGTGGATTACGGAACAACCTAGACCTTCAACAGTACAGCTACATCAATCAGATGTGCTATGAGACAGCCCTTCATTGGTATGCTAAGTACTTTCCTTATCTTGTTATTATCCATACACTGATGTTCATGGTGTGTGCCTCTTTCTGGTTCAAATTTCCTGGTACCAGTTCCAAGATTGAACATTTTATCTCCATTATGAGCAAATGTTTTGACTCACCTTGGACTACTCGAACCATCTCAGAAGTTTCTGAAGAGGAGAATACAAGCTCAGGAAAGGTGAATCGGATCAGGAAAAGTAATGTTCCCAGTGAACTGATTGAACTTTCTCCTACAGGAGGCTCTGTTACAGGAAAGAAAGTTGCAGAGTCCCCTTCCAGTAGCATGTTGGGCAAAAAGGAAGGCGAGGAAGCCAAGGCTTTGTTTGAAAAGGTGAAAAAGTTCCGACTCCATGTCGAAAAAGGAGACATACTTTACACAATGTATATCCGCCAAACTGTTCTCAAAGTTTGCAAATTTCTAGTTATTATCGTCTACAACGCAGTCCTGGTTCACAATATTAAATTCATAGTGCCGTGTAGTGTTAAAATGGAGGATATGACAGGCTATGACCATTTCTGTTGCAATCATACCAAAGCCTGTCTCTTCTTTAAACTGGCTATGTGCTACCTCTGTTTCCTTGGTGTGTATGGTATGACCTGCCTCTATACTCTTTATTGGCTCTTTCACCGGCCACTTAAAGAGTACTCATTTCGCCTTGCTCGTGAGGATACTGGCATCAAGGACATCCCTGATGTTAAAAATGATTTTGCTTTCATGCTCCATCTCATAGACCAGTATGATTCCCTTTTCTCCAAGCGCTTTGCTGTATTCCTCTCTGAGGACAGTGAGTTCAAACTTAAACAGCTCAACCTCAATCATGAGTGGACACATGATAAGTTGCAGCAGAAACTGCAGACGAACCCTGGTGGGCGCCTAGAACTCCATCTCTTCATGTTGCCTGGGTTGCCTGACACTACTTTTGAGATGATCGAGTTGGAAGCTCTAAAACTGGAATTGCTCCAAGATGTCACTTTCCCGGCCTCAGTAACTCAACTGATCAATCTCCAAGAGTTAGTGCTGATCAACTGTCCTGCTAAGCTGTCCTTTACCTCCCTTAAGTTCTTCCGTGAACAGTTGAAGGTGATGATGGTAAATTTTGATGACATAAGAGATATACCTGTGTGGATCTACAACTTGAGAGGTTTGGAAGAACTGTACATCTCAGGATTTTTCAACCAGGAGATGGGCCGGACAGGAACTCTAGAAAGCTTACGTGAGCTAAAGAACCTAAAGGTTTTGACACTGCACAGCAACATCTCAAAACTGCCACCCAGTGTGGCTGATCTGGCCACTCACCTGCAAAAACTCAGGATACATAATGATGGGACTAAGTTGGTAGCCCTCAACTATCTCAAGAAGCTCTTCTCGCTGCAGGAGCTAAAACTGATAAACTGTAACCTGGAACGGATCCCTCATGCTATCTTTAGCCTTGTGAACTTGCAAGAGTTGGACTTGAAGAATAATAGGTTGATTTCCATTGAGGAAGTCATTAGTTTCCAGCATTGCCGAAAGTTGATATGTCTCAAACTTTGGCACAACCAGATTTTCACCATCCCTGAACATATCCGCAAACTCAAGACCTTGGAGCAGCTTGACCTCAGCCATAATTACATTGAAGTTCTCCCTTCCCAACTCTTCATGTGCACTAGGCTACATTATTTGGATCTTTCCTACAATAAAATTCAGATCATCCCTTCTGGGATGGGAGTTTTACAAAGCCTTCAATATTTTGCTGTTTCGCACAATTGCTTGGAGACCTTGCCTAATGAAATTTACTTCTGCAAGAAACTCAAAGTTCTCAAAGCAGAACACAACAAACTCCGGCGCATCTCAGATCGCATAAGCTGGCTTCCTTTGCTGTCCAGGATAGAGCTGAAAGGGAACCAACTTGAAGCCCTACCCTTGGAGATTGGTCAGTGCAAATTCCTCAAGTGTAGTGGTCTGGTGGTGGAGAGCGATCTTTATGAGACATTGCCTTTAGAAGTAAGGGTGAAAATGGAGGACGAATGACCGATGTGAACAGTAGCAAGGACAGTGTAATTTCTCAAGTGCCGATTGTGTAGGCATAGAACCAGAACACGTAAGAGTCTGGCTCTGTTCATCTCAGATGCTCTCCCAGTAAGTCCTAACATTTTTTCCATGCCACCGTGGAATGGATGTGATAAGTCTTAAACTAGCAAATCTGCATCTCAGGATGAAATCAGGAAGGAGCTGACAGTTTCAATCCTACAAAGGGGTGGAAATGGGAAGCCTCAGCAAAAAGAAGTTGAAAGTGGCATTTTGTTTTTCTGAAAAACGCCAATTTTTAGAACTGTTAAATAGGATAAATAATTTATAAGAAAAAAGACTGTATCAGACCAAAGAATCATTGTTTTAATTTTTTTGTGTCTATTTATGTACATATTTTTGAACTGCTCTGAAGCTTTGCTAGATACTCTTCTTCAAGTGAATTCATTTGTCCACTCTTAAGCTGCAGCCA
Source organism: Pseudoxenodon macrops (assembly GCA_032467955.1). NCBI lineage: Eukaryota > Metazoa > Chordata > Lepidosauria > Squamata > Pseudoxenodontidae > Pseudoxenodon > Pseudoxenodon macrops. Next base: position 8,692 of record JANHFT010004083.1, read on the forward strand.
TGTTTGGAGACATTGCCTAATTTTATCAAAAGTGATTCTGGGTGATGTTTTGCCTATTTATTGCAATAGGTGAGAATTGGTTGGGGACGACGACTAGGAATCTTGCATAATTATCAAAATAACCTAGCTCTCTTTATTCTGTTCTTTGTTAGAAGAAGAATTGTGTTCTGAAATGTTGAAGAGCCAAACCACAAAGCATTTGCTGTGATCAATAAGGATTCGTCATATGATATAACTTCTAATTTTTCTATGTCAGATTGGCCTAAATCCTATCCAGCATTCTTCCAATGTGAGCATCTCTGCAGTGCAGTTTCTCATGGAGGTTTTTCCATGTACTTGGCAGAGTGGAAGTATCTTCCGTGCATAGCAAGTGCTGGGAAATATTGAGGCGATTCTCCTCTAGGTTTTTTCCTCAGTCTATCAGATGATAAATACAGCAGATATACAGTATAACTCTTACATCTTATTAATGTGATTGTCTGCCCTTAATACCCATCTTAATGGACGACTCAACTGTCAGTCCTACAATCATCTGCCTATAGAATGGAAATTATAATTGTTATCATGCACTCTTAAAAGACTTTTGACAAACACCTTAAAAAAAGACTCTTGAACAAGCTGCTGCAGTCATGAGATAAAAAAATAGATTCTCTTAATAATTAGTAAGTAATAAATCAGTAAGGGAACATGAAGTAATAATATGTCCCATGCAGATAAAAAACGTATATTGATATAAATTATCACTTCTTGAAATGCAAGGTTTTCAGGATTCTACAATTGAAAGTTTTTTCTGTTGATTTACTTGAAGAAAGCATTAGATCTCTGCCTTAAGATCCTGCCTTGATGGTACCTCTGACAAGCTGTCTAGGCAGTGCTTTGCTTCTAATTGGAGCAAATGGCATTCCATTGAGGTAGCAAATGCTTTGGTGGGAATATCAGGCTATGGCTGGGAAGGCTTCAAAAGACTCTTATATGAGAAACAATCCAGTTTTTCTAGATCATGGATATCAGTGCCTGTTATCTCCGATAGGATTATCATTATTTTGTAATAATATGCTAAAACAGTACTAAAACAGTTAAAGACGACAGTGCAAAAGGAGAAACAGCTTTAAAGAGATTTCAAAAACAACTGTAAAAGATCTGTGAAGACCCAATCATTATTATTTATCTTCATTTAGTATAAATGATCAACATTTACCAGTAATTTAACTGGTTAGTTGATTGATATGGCAATTTATTTAATGGTAAACCACTAGCATTCTATACATGGTGTATCAGGTGCACCTCCAGTTGAAAGAATAAATAGCTGGTTATAGAAGCGATTTGGTATAAAGATCTAATTCATGAGGGACTCTAAGCCTAATGTTTGTCTTGTATTTTTGGATTTGACACCAGCTCTAAGTACCAACACTATATATGTGTATGTATGTATGTACAGTATGTATGTATGTATGTACAGTATGTATGTATGTATGTATGTATGTATGCATGCATGTATGCTGTTTGCAATTACAACGATTGTCATTGTCAAGAGTTATATTTTTGCCAATAAAATAGAATCAAGAGGCATTTAGAAACAGTCTGTTACATCTTGTTGCCACCTAGCGGTTGATGTTAATTAAGGAACACCAAGGGAGGAAGAAAACTAATTTGCCTTTTTTTATCTAAGATAAAATGTGAAGATTCAGAATATCCTAACCATGACTTTTTAAAGGTAAGGCCGATAACTAATTAGTTAAACTTCACTGGAAATTATGCACAGATGAAGCTTAATTCTGCATGTTACCAATTTGTTGTGAGCTATCTTTAGGAAAGAAGTGCAGCATATGATATCTTGAAAACCCAGTCAAGGAACAGACTGCCTTTGTATGACAAGTCAACTTTCCCGGAACTTTTTTCATAGCTTTCCAATGACAAGCAGCGTCATCTATTGGTATGTGCCAGGTGCATAGAGCTGTGTGGTTGAAGTGATTTGTTCTTGTGTTGCATAGAGTAAAACTGCAACCTTAATTAAATGCTTGCTAAGCGAATCAATAAATGAGGTTTTCACTTAACATGGTTTCAGGTCTGAAAGAATAGACAGATGTGATGTGAATTGTCAGAGCTAGAAAAGTTGAAAAAAAATTCCAAACGGTGAATAGCATGCAATTTCTGTATTGTTGCCAAGAAAGGTCCATATATCTGTTCCTGAAGTCATCAGAAATTGAGCTTTATTGTAAGAAATCTTTATCTTTTAAGATGCTGTCAGTCAGCACATCAGCACATTGGAACAGAAATTGAAGGCCTCACTTAGCGGAATGAACAGGAGCCTTTTAGGCTGTTTTACTCTATTGCAAAATAAGGAAAATGTGCATATTTCCATGAACAAAATCTCCCTCCTCTTAAGAATATTAAAGTAGAGTCCAAAATGTCTCAAATAAATTCATTATACAACATTTAAGCATGCTGTTCATTTGAGTGCTGGTGGAAGAATGAGATGAAGTTGTGATTAATGGTAGCCTAAATGGCGATTCTAGCTACTCATTTTCAACTGAACCTAATTGAGACAGGAGAGGCTCTTTGCTGCCATCTAGTGGACATCGGGAGTCCTAGCAAGACAACCCTAACTCAACCCCAACCTGTCTTCTTGGAATTATACTATAGGTATCATCTACTACAGCCACACAATGTTAGGAATGGACACATCTGTTTTGGAGAAATTGCATAATTGCTAAACGGGATTTTAAAAACAAAGACTACACGTACATGTAACTTAGTGCTTTTCTTCCCCCAACATTTTTTTGCCTTTGGAGCCAAAATGTTACTGAGTCCTAGTGTTAAACAATTTAGAACGGGTATGTGGTAAGCCTGCAGAAAGCCTAAAATGTAAAGAACATTTATGTCATCTTTTTAGGACAAAGTGAAATTAAGGTCGGCAGAAAAAGTTAGGAGCTAGTCCCCTATACACCCACCCCTAGCTACAAGCCTGGGAGTAAAATATTTGAGCTGTGGCTGCCCATGGTTTTTTAACATCATGTTATAGGCTTTGTCATAAAATGGCCCCCTTGGGAAGGTGTTGCCTGTTTGCAAAACAGATGCCACAACTAGCCATAAAACATGCACTAACAGACAAGGTGATGAAATGGTTACCCAAATCTTTATTCCCTCTAATGATTTCTATTATTTACTTTATCTTTTGAGTGATTGTTTTTCCTAATTAGTTGGGCACCTTTCTAAACAAAAGCACAGGGCTCTAACCACACATCACTTTAAAACTGGCTAGGAGGCTATTGCTTTAGAGGCAGTCTTCTGTGCTGCACAACTCAAAAGAGTAGAGAATGTGCAAGCAAACCAAGATGGCTGTGGGTATTGCACTTTGTTTATCGATAGCCACCTAGTTTTTCCCGACAGATTACCCAGGGAGGTGAGCAAAAGACACAGGAGAAAAAGGATTAGTTGCTACCTTTTCTTGCTTGCACTCCAGGGTTATATATATATTAAACAAGAAGAGACATTCTTCCCATTTAAAGCTCCTTGGACAATTTCCAGATATTTTTAGCAGTCTCCCAGATAATTCCCCACTATCCTGTCAGAGCTGAAGAAGCTTCTTGGATGAGAAGCGAAATGTATTCAAAAGAAAAAAACAATAAGGTCCAGTTGCCTCTTGAAAAAGCACCTTTGGGATAACCATGACCTGAATGACTGAAAATCTCTACAGACCTCCCAGATCAAGATAATTATTGCCTCTGCAGGTGGCAGTAGTGAGCTGCCCTTGGAGCTCTCTGACTCTAAGCAGACTCTAAGGCCCCTTAGCTAATATTTAGATGGGAGACCTGAAACATCCAGGGCAAATGGCTAGAGACTAGACCAGGGTTGGTTGTAAATGGTTTTGCTGCCAGATTGCTCAGGGTTGTGCCTTGCGCATGCGCTCGCACAGCAATAAAAAAAAAAGCTTCTGCACATGCGCAGAAGTAAAATTCAAAATGGCGCCAATGGAGACACTGAAGGAACCGGCTCTGTGATGTCATTGCTGAGTTACTAATGGTTCTATAGAACCACTTAGAACCAGTAGGAACCCAACTCTGGTCTAGACCAGCAATCAAGAACACTTTGTGGATGCTTCCTTCAAAACTTAAGCACAATTCCAGTATGTTTCTATCCAAGATTGCCATGAGAATCAAAATATGGAAGAGCCACCTGGGCATCCTTAAATTTCTGGGTAGGCACCTACTTAAGGCATCCAGGGAAGGGGACACCATAGAGTCCTCCCCACACACATACACATCTATCATCTCTTGATCACTGCCAAAGAGGGAATCTGACTTACAAATGTTCGATTAGTGACCATTCAAAGTTACAACAGCCCTGAAAAAGGTGACTTATGACCATTTTTCACACTGATGACATTTATGATGGTTGCAGGGTCCCGGAGTCATGTGATCCCCTTTTGCAACCTTCTGATAAGCAAAGTCAGTGGGGAAACCAGATTCACTTAACAACTGCGTTAGTAATTTAACAACCGCAGCAATCCGCTTAACAAATGAGGCAAAAAACTGAGACAAAACTCACTTAACAAATTTCTCACTTAACAACAAAAAGTTTGGGCTCAATTGTGGTTGTTAGTTGAGGACTACCTGTATTCAACTTTAGTCCATTTTTCTCTCCTTTGGCAATTGTCCTTATCTACTGTGTTCCACTTTAAACTGCATTGTTAAAAACAAGTTTTCTTTGGCATGGTGAAAAGTTTGGATTAAAGATGTCAGATATCCTGCTTGTTTCCATCTCCTGGTGTGAGAGTTTTGGCTCTGTAATTTTAATAGTGGGACACCACCATTAAACTGTGTGTAGGCGTCAGCTGGCCTTATTCGGTGGTGTTGGAAGAATACTTATTTTTTAAAGAAATAAATGGTCTTAATCTGTGATTTAATATGTTTAGTGATTTTTGCTAGTTTTTCTTTCTTCTCCTTCGTGTTTTTCTGTTTGCATTTCAAGAGAGGGCAATCATGCTGAAAGCGAATGAGTCCTCCTGACTAGGTCACACTAGCTTTGTTCTCCCCCCCCACACACACCCCTTTCCAGCCCTTTCCTCCCGCATTCAGCTGCCATGGAGATGAAATAAAGCCTCTTGTGCTGCTGGGGGTTGCCCTGAGAAATCGTTAGGCAATCACAGACAAAGGAGAGAAAATTTGGGACCGGGTACCCTCCTGGATAGAAAAAAGGAAGAAAAGATTGCCTGCAGAAAGGACCGGCTTCCTGCAGGTGAGGAGATGATGCTGGATAGCGGAAGTGAAAGAATAAGAGAGGGAAGGCAGATTCATGGGGCGAGTGGTCTGTGGTGGATAATGTGGGCAAACAGTAAGGTGGGAGGTATTTGTTTTGCCACATGGCACACTGAACTATAACTTCAACTTGTAAACTATGGTTTACAAATCACATCAATCAGGCTGTATAACACTCTAAAACAAAGACTAACTCAGTTAGTGAATTACATACATTGTCTAAAAACTTAATGGACTAGCAGTTGCCATTGGTCTTAAGGCTCTTTATAAAACCTAACAGTAATAAAATGACCCAAACTGTAAGAAACTTCCCACGAGTTAATACTGTAAGGGTTTCCCCCCCCCTCAAGGCTTATTTGAGAAAAACAACAATGTCATCTGCTCAGGAGACCTGCAATGGTATTTTTATTGTATTTGTTTATTTAATACTTTACATTCAGTAAAAGACAAGCATTTGAAATACATTTGACCTTTTGCTTCTCTGATAATATACGGTAGGTTGAATATTATACTACAGGTAGTCCTCGATTTACAATTAGCCATTTAATGGCCATTCAGAGTTACAGGGGCCTAGTAAAGGATGCTTTACAGCCCATAAAGCACTTCTGGTTGTTGCAAAATCTCATGCTGCTCACCTTCCCCATCCATAGTAACATGACAGTATTTTGGGGTGCTTGGCAACTAGTTCACATTTATGACTGGTCGCAATGTCCTGCAGTCCTGTGACAAACCCATTCATTTAAGAGACTGGGTTCGCCCTTATTATCATGTAATTTGTGATTCAGAATTATGATCACAGATCATGACTGCCATAAAATTAAGTGTGAGCACGTGGGTGACTCAATTTACAATTGTCACGACTTATGAGCACAATTATGATCCCAATTGTAGTCGTAAGCGGAGGATTACCTATAATTCTCTCTACAGCAGATGGGACAATGTATTTAAATTCAATTTTTGTAGCCTAATTTGCATTTCTACTAAACTATTGTTGGTTCAACCATTTTTCAGTAAATAAATCACATCTGCACAATGTAATTAGCAAAAGTTAAAATACCTTAGTAGGCACAATGTATAAACTCAGTGAGACTTACTTCCAAGGAAATGGATGAATAGATGGATAGATAGATAATGATAGAGATAGACAGACAGACTCACAGACAGATGATAGACACAGACAGACACAGATATATATGAACTGAAGTTAGAACAAATGCTCTAAAATCTTCACTTATTTTAGTGCACGGGTGTCAAACTCGTGGTGTCATGTTCCTGTCATGTGTTTTGCAGTGTTTTTCCCCTTTGCAGAGCTGGGGTGGGCATGGCCTATGCGTAACGCATTCGATCCATGGGCCACCAGTAAGCCAAACAAATTACTCATATTCCTATTAATTATTTGTTTTTTCTAGTGATGTTTACCCTGTCAGAAGTCACTTTCTTCAATGACAGCCTTGCCCAGTTCCAGTCTTTAAAGCCTTGGTGGGATGTTCTGATGGACTATTTGGTACTAGCAATGCTGATGATTTCTCTTCTCTCAGGGACTCTATTAATCTCTGTTGATAACATGACCTGCCTTCCTCTGAATGATAAGCTAAATGAAACTTCAGCTGTTGTACCCAAGCCCCCGGCTGTGGATCAAACCATCAGTGAACAGCTTCCTGTGGCAAACAGTCATCGCTCAAACAATCTGGACTACCAACAGTATCTATACATCAGCTATGTATGTTATCAGAAAGTTCTGCCCTGGTTCTTGAAGTATTTCCCTTATTTTGCACTTGTCAATTCACTGTTCTTAATGGCAAGCAACAACTTCTGGTTCCGATATCCTAAGACTTCATCAAAGATTGAACACTTCTTGTCCATTTTGATAAAATGTTTTGAGTCACCTTGGACCACCAAGGCTCTCTCTGAAATAGGTTGCCAGCACTTCCTAGGTGCGCGCACAAATACTGTTAATATGGGGTATCTAGGACAACTCAAGTCTCCTTCCCCCTCTCCCATCCTAGATTCAAAGGATCAGGAACTTGGCCAGGCCCTTTTTGAGAAGATCCGTAGATTCAGGGCACATACTGAAGGTGGTAGGATGATTTATAGAATCTATTTAGGACAAACCATCTTCAAAATTGCAAAGGTTCTAACTGTGCTAAGTTATACCTTCAATTGTGTAGGATCCATCTCCTTCAAGCATCTTTGCCTGGCAGACATACAAAACGTCATTGGCTACTCTACATTCATCTGTACCCATAGCATGGCTTTCATTCTACAGAAATTGATAGCTACTTATATTTTTTTAGTATTCCTGTATGGAATTGTGGGCGTTTATTCATTCCTATGGCTTTTGTGGCAACCACTGCAGAAATATTCTTTTAAGCAAGCACATGAAGACTGTTGTGTCTTTGATATCCCAGATGGACAGAATGATTTTGCTTTTTTGCTACACATGGCTGACCAGTGTAATCAACTCTATTCATGGCGGCTTGCTAATTTCTTATCAGCCATGCACAAGAATGACATGCTGGATGTAGTCCCCAGTGGAAAATTGGGAACTAAAGATAAGGCTGGCTCCCATTATCCTTCCCTATCATCAAAATAAAACAGATATTCTTGTAAGTAAGTAAATTCTAACATTCTAACAAATCCTTAACAAAATATTTTATTGATTAAAAAGACCAGAAGCTGAGAGTTTCTGTTTCAGGTGGCATAAAAATTCAGGTGTGATCCACTTATCAAAACAAGAAAATCTTTAAAAATTACATATAATTAACAAGAAATGTCCTTTGAAAATAGCCCAGATTAATTTAGGGTTAATACAATTCTATTTTACTCCTTGCTAAAAGTAATGCCTTACAAGAAGAGAAAGTTATATTGGAAGCAAGTCATATAATAATATGCCTAGAATGAAACATTTATCCCAAGGGAAAATAAGTTTAGGAATTGATAAGTAGATAAACAGCCAGGTCATAAATTGACTCTAGTGGGCTTGGACTATAAAATAAAAGACCTGGTCTGATTGTTGTTAACAGCAGTTCCTCAGCTTTAAAAATAAGCATCAGTGATGCTTATTTTACAAATATAAAAGGGAGCATCCTCTATAAATTAAAAACAGAGGAAATGGAAGAAGAGAAAGGCCAATCCTGTTCCTCCATAGGCAATAAGTGAGCAGAAACATGCTGAACAAAATTCAGGCTAAACCTAGAACACACTTCATTGCAACTAATACTGTTATGGAAACTGGATAGACTACAACAAAAGGGGCAAATTCTCTGACTAAAAAAAATATATTGGAAAAGCATTTCCCCCCCTTTTCTTTTAAGCATTAGAGATTCATTGGTAAAATGTAGAACAAGTGATAAATATATGTCAGAGGAATTTAAATGGATAACTTACCATAGGAGCTGGTTTTATTTTTAATTACTAACATGATTATTATGAAAACTGGGAAAGTCATGGAAGGAACATTGGATATAAAGCATCAAGAGATAAGGAAGAATTTGGCAATAAACATCAGCTCACCCAGGCTGCAAAAAACCTAGGAAGAAGAAATTGATGGTTCAAAGAGACACAAATCTTAATCAAACACTAATACAAGAAGATAGGAAATTTGCTGCTGTTTCCAAGATTCTCCAATTTACCTTCAATCCTAACATTAAACACACTTTATAGAAGTCTATGTAATTCTTGTTTCCTTGTCTGTGCCTTGCTGGGAAGGGCTACATATCACCTGCTGAAAAGACTTTTAAGGTTGGTTAGAAACTTTGTTTCTACGTATGTGTTTATTTCACCCCAATGTTTATTGAAATATAATTAATATATACCAAAAGTAGAACATTTGTGTTGCTGACAATATACTCCATGGGGGCAGAGGAGGGCACATGATCAGCTATCCTTGGCCTGATCCTAAGTAATAAGAAGTTTAGTCAAGATACATCTTGGACTTTAAAAAGGTTGATTTTAATACTGTAGATCAATATTCAATGGGATGTCATGGCAGGGAAAAGGCACTCAAAACAGATGCAATGCTATTTTAAAAAATGAGATTCACTCTACACAAAAGACGAAAAGAATGGAGGGTAGCTGCAGAAGCTAAAATTACGCTACAAAAGGTTTAGCGCAAACTGAGCAGGACACAGAGGAGGTGGAAGGCTGCCAGTTCCTAAAAGTAATAGCTCAAAGCTCATCACCCAGAAAAGAGATGGATTCTCCTTTTCCTTCAACCTTCCCTGGATGTATTTGAGCAGAAGTCTCAGAGCATTGCAAGGCCCACAGTCTTTTTGTGCATTGATAGAAAAATATCTTATCAGTCAAAAGGGAAGGGAAAAATGTATGCCATTTTACATACATTTATTCAATTAAAAAAAGTACCTGCAAAGCTGCAACTTTTTTGTAATTTCTCTTAGGCTCTAGGGATGCTGGTTGAGGCTGCCATGAATGTTGGAGCTGGGCATGGTGCTGGCTCTTATGTGCATAGTAGCTAAGAGTAGTGTAGCCACTGGCTCTGTGGAGAAGGAGCCCTGTTGAAAGATGTGGCATGCCGCATACCCCTCACTCCTACTTTAGCCCCAGGCTGTTGCCCTCAAACCTGATCCCCCTTTGTGGGGCTTTCCCTCCAGTGCAGTCAAAACCTGGGCAAAGCTCCACCCAGTGGAGTCACTCTGGGCAAAGGCTAGGATCTACTCCTCCTGCCGCCACCATTCCAGCAGCTCTTTCCTGCTAGTTTTGGAAACAGAAACAGAAAGCAAACCTGTCTGGTTTGGGACCGACCAGTATGTATATTCTCTTTTAATTGTCCCAAAGGTGCTTTTTCAAGAGGCATTTGGGCTTGTTTATTTTTCCTTGAAGAGTTTTTGCTTCTCATCCAAGAAGCTTCTTCAGTTCTGACAATTCTGTTTAATTACTACAAAGATGAATATTTGTAACTCAGGTTTGAAAAGAGAGGTCCTTGGTGGTCTTTGAATTTGGTTGTTTACTTTCAGACGTTTCATTACCCAAACTAGGTGACATCATAAGTATATTATATTATAAAGATCATAGTTGAAGCCATTTGAAATCAGAAGCCATATGCCAGGAATAGGAAAGCCCATGGGCAGCTTGTGGTTTTGGTCCTACTTTGCACCCTCTCCTGAAAACCTTCTGAGGTATTCTCAGTAAATACTGAGTTGAAGGCACTCCCTGCTCCCCCAAAGTAGCTGGCAGGTTCTGAATCTAAATACTGGTCATAATTAAGCAATATTTCTTTAGTCTGCATTACTGTAAGCATGTCCTTTTCCAATTCTTGTATTGTTATGGTCTTTTCCAGTCTCCCGATTGTTAGCAGTTATGAGTTTTAAGTGCCAAAATGGGACAGCTTTCTGCCAAAATTTCATTACAGTAAATCTGTGGCCCTATTTGCTGCAGAACTATTTTCATGCATTTCCATTTTAGACCTCTCCTTAAGGCCAGATGATGGTGCTGGCTAGTTCTTGAGAAAACACGCACCTTTTTCAGTTCCTGTAAATGGGGCAAGAGGTGGAGAAAATATGTTCACATAGGTCAGTAGTTCTGGTAGGCTTGAAGCAATTTGCTCCAGGTTTGTCCAACTAAGTAGTCCTTTGTTATTTCAAATAAGGCGTTCCTTTCCATCATAGCCATCTAAGGAATTGGAAGAAAGGTGCTTCAGGATTTCCAGACCCAGAATGGAATTAATAAATTCTCCAAGCAGGAGAACACAGCAAATATTTAAAGTGATGTCTGGATGCCCTAATTTGATGCCACTTGCACTGCATGTAATGGGGTATTCTCCAAAGAGAAACCTAAGTCCCTTAAGCAGCTATATTTCCAATTGCTGCCTGTTTACAGTGGTCCTGCAAATTCTTGTTAACGAATTAAAGGAGACAGAATAGTATGCTGTAGAATAGAATATAAAAGTTGACATGGACCATTAAGATAATTTAATCCAATCTCATGCCCAGTGCAAGAATCTACCACTATATCTTCCTCAGGTAGTCATCCAGTTACATTGATTCTCTAAAAGTCACATGGGTATCCTTAAGTAAATTTCCAAGGCTGTTGAATGAACATTAGTATTCAGGGTGAATTTTTGGTGTTGATCGTTCTTGCCAATTTAAGAGTAACAATTTCTTCCAAACTACTTTCTTCCAGATTTAGTATACGATGATTTCCATAAATATGCTTTCCCAAACATTTCCCAGCTATCATCACTTGAAATGTTTTTTGTGTGTGTGTGTGTTCCGCACGTTCTAGCCAGAGACTTCTGCAAAATAGCCAGAACTTCCTACAATCTTTTTTATTTAAAAATACTGACTATTCCGAGTTATTTTTTAGCACTAAAGGGATCAAGGTTTGGGAGATGATTTTCTTGGGCAAAATTGCTAATCCAACGAGCACAATATTTAAATATGCAACAGGATCTTAAGGTGTTAGAGCGATATATGACAATGATTTTGGCTTGAACTTCTAAATTTGATTAAAATATATTTATAATTATTCTCTACTCTTGTGTTTAATAATCTTTCCTTGTCATATTAACTTTAAGACGTCCCTCGTCTGGACATCTGTGTTAAACCATAGTTCGCTCATCCATAACAAGCCCCATAATTACAGCAAACCCCACTAACTAGTTCATAAGTGAACCACAACATACAAGTGGATAAGCGAGCCACAATTTGGCTTAATCGGGTGTGAAAACGCAGCTTTGTAGCGTCGGCTGGCCGCGATAAGAAACCCGACGAGAGACGGGCACTTCGATCAACCTCTTGGCAGGATCGCTTCGCAGCCTCACCAAACGTTTAACCGAGATCGCGCCAGACGCCTTCAAGACTCCCCCCCGAAGGTGCCGGGATCGGCACAGGGAAAGGGAAGCCGGTGTCAGCCTTGCGCATGCGCGAAGGTCCATCCTGCGAGGCAAAACAAGCCTAGGGCAAACCGGGGCCGGAGGAGGAAGAAGGAGAAGAAGGAGGTTGGAGTTACGGTGGCCTGGTTGGTTCACACCGCGTCTGCGCGTTGCGGTGTTTGTGCATTCTGGCTGCGCGGCGGCGGCGGCGGCGGCTCCGGGGGAGGGGGGGGGAAAGATGGCAGCG
>JANHFT010004083.1:21125-31854 GCA_032467955.1 Pseudoxenodon macrops
AGATGCCGCCGGGGGGGGGCGAGAGGGGGGGCAGAAGGGGAAGAGCTGAAGCCAAGGCCTGTTTCTCTGAGCCTTGAGGAAGGAAGGAAGCTGGGAAAAGGGAAACCCAGGAACTGCGCCTCCAGTTGGGAAGAAAAATAAGGGAAAGAGTGGGAAGGTGGAGTTTGGTAGAAGGAGATGTGTACAGTGAGTGGAAGCCCCTAAGATGGGCATGCCCTGGATTAGGGGGGTCCCTGAAGCCCAATGTCAGTTAACCCTAAAAGCAAAGGACTGGCTGAAGGGGGTGTCAGTCAGCATGGACACGTCCAAGTTGTTTAGTGGGTGTTGCACCACCGTATTTGCAATAAACGAGCTAAATGGTCTGGATTCACAGGACACATTAGGGTGGCTTATGGTTGTCTAATTGGTTGTCTGTAGTTGGTGAACACACAAATAGGGGCTGCGTTCACATCTGTGAAACATCAGCTGGGGCAAACCTAGAGATGTGCAGATGAATGGATTATTATTATTATTATTTTTAAAGGACTTTCGAAGAATCACGCTAAGGCCGAACAGCCTTTTGATGTAGAGGAATGAAAGCACAGGACTGAGAATGCTTTCAAAGCTCAATTGTGTGCTTAAAAATAATTAGAATCTCTCTCTGCAAGATTGGTGCCTGTGTATGTCTGAAAACAGTGAGATCCAAGTTCCAGGCTAAATATAGGATGTTTTGTATATTCTGCTTACAAGTTTCGGTTCTCAACAAGTCAGTTCAAGACTTAGCTCTTTATATTGCCTACTCACAAACCTTTGGTGTTTTTTTTTCTTCAAAATTTCATGTTGGTTTGGTTCTGAATTGAAATGGTGATTCGTTGCATCACAGAAAATGAGTTTGTTAAGTAGGATAAACATTTTGTTTGAATCCAGACAGTAATCAGATTAAGTATGATATCCAGGGCCTGTTCTTTTAAGTTAAAACTGAAAGCTTGTTTCATCTACATTCTGATTTATCTGTATTTTTATTCATTTCCAATGGCTGGACATTCTCCATTTCTTTTTTACATATTGTCCTTTCGTTGCCTAATTATTTGTGGGCAATGCTGTTAAATATAGTATCCACACACCTGCTAATGATAGAACTGACTCAGAATATTAGAAGAATTATACTCAATTACATGACTGCTCTACAGTATTTGTGTCTGGCCAGCCTATAGAATGCCTATAGAAAGGCCTATAAACCCTAAATTGCTTTTCTACTTTTTCTCATGTTGCATTTAAACATGTTGCATCATGTTCTGTTTCTGACTTGAAAAGTGGGCCAAAATGTCTTGGCAATGGCAAATTATTCAGTGCCAGGTTCAGTTTTGAGGCTCATTTGAGGTAAATCCACCTAAAATCTGTTCAGAGAGAACAGGAGAATTGAGTATCCAGACAACAGAGATGGAATTGAGTATTCTGAGAGCAAAAGTGGTGAAACTGATTCATCCAAAGTAGGTAAACTAAAATCTCAGATCTTTCTTTATTAGCCATACTAATTGAGAAATCCTATGAGAAAGATGATGGTTGGACCATTCTTGTGTGGAAGAATGCTATGTTCATACAGTTTGCTGTGCAAATAAAATCTGCATATGTGACTGCCATATGGATGGCAGTTACATGAAATATACATCCATGGCTATTCCACATACCTATGCAAATCCCATAGGAATCTTGGAATAGGAATTTTGCTCTTGGATATCACTTTTAGATCTCACTTTTGCTTGTGACATTCTAGAATCTTGTATGGTTATCATTTTTGATAGCTTGTGTTGATAGGTGTCTTCAACAATGCCATAAGAATATTTCCAAAATCTGTACAGAGAAACAAATTATGTCTCCTCTACTGTGAGTTTTATTGTAACTGTATTGTAATATAATGTAACTTAGCTAATGGTATCATGAATAGCTTGGTCTCCTACTAGGCTAAAAGATTAGGTGATCTTCCTTCTTGCCCATTGCTGCACTAGTATTTAGCAAGTTTCCCTGGGATGGAGCTGCAAAATTACTTTCCTGATCAGCAGGAGGTCTGTGGGTTATTATTGGAATTATGGCAATTACAGACCCCCCCTTTACATTTGTCAGTTTTGTTATGCTGCAGCCTGATTCTACACTTGTTGAATTTATTTCCCCCCTCATTAATCTACACTCAAAACCCCATAATGACAAAATGAAAATTTTAGAAATGTTTGTAAATTTATTAAAAAAACAACCAAACAGATATATCACATTGGTATAGGTAAGTATTCAGACCCTTTGCTAAACACATGAAATTTAGCTTTGGTGCCTCCCATTCCTCTTGATCATTGCTCACATGTTTCTACATCTTGATTGGAGTCAATCTGTGGTAAATTGATTGGACTTGATATAGAAAGCCTCACAGATGACAATGCATACTTTAGCAGAGTGAAAGCCATGAGGCCAAAGCAACTGCCTGCAGAACTCGTGAGACAGGATTATTGCAAGGCACAGCTCTGGGGGAAATTTTGGCTGCATTCAAGGTTCCTAAGAGCACAATGGATTAAATTTGGCACATCCAAGACTCTTCCAAGAGCTGGTCGCCCAGTCAAACTGAGCAATTGAGAGAAGGGCCTTAGTAAGAGAGGTGACCAAGAACCCAATGGTCACTCTGACTGAGCTCCAGAGATCCTGTGTGGAGATGGCCCAGAGTTCCAGAAGGACAGCCATCACTGCAGCCTTCCACTGATCTAGGCTTTATGGCAGGGTGGCTAAACAGAAGCCACTCTTCAATGCAAAACACATGAAAGCCTGCTTAGTGTTTGTAAAAAAGCACGAAGGATTCTCAGACTGTGAGGAACAAGATTCTCTGGTATGATGAAACCAGGATTGAACTGTTTGGCCTCAATTCTAAACATGTCTGGAGGAAACCAGGCACCATTCATCACCTACCCAATATCATCCCAAGAGTGAAGCATGATGGTGGTAGCATCATGCTATGGGAGTGTTTTTCAGCAGCAGGGACTGGGAGGCTGGTCAGAGAAAAAGCTGAATAGAACAAAGTACAGGGATATCCTCAATGAAAACCTGTTCCACAACACTCAGGACCTCAGAGTGAGCCAAAGGTTCACTTTCCAACATGACAACGATCCTAAGCACACAGCCAAGACAACACAGGAGTGGATTAGAGACAACTCTGTGAATGTCCTTGAGTGGCCCAGCCAGAGCCCTGACTTGAACTTTATGAACATCTCTGGAGGGACCTGAAAATGGCTGTCCATCAACAGTTGCCATCCGACCTGACTGACCTAGAGAAGATTTGCAAGGAAGAATGGCAGAAAATCCCCCAATCCAGGTGTGCAAAGCTTTCGTGTCATACCCAAAAAGTCTTGAGGCTGTAATTGCTGCCAATGGTACTTCAACAGAGTACTGAGTGAAGGGTCTTCATACTTATGCCAATGTGAAATTTCAGTTTTTTTTCTTTTTAATAAATTTACAGACATTTCTAAAATTCTGTTTTCGCTCAGTCATTATGGGGTACTGAATGTAGATTAATGAGAAAAAATAAAATTCAACAAGTGTAGAATCAGGCTGCAGCATAACAAAATTGACAAAAGTGAATGAGTTGTGAATAGTTTCTGAATGCTCTGTATACAAAAAAGGATGGGACAAACATTTTGCTTGGGTTGGGAGGCTTAAGGGTGGGTAGAGCAGCAGGAAACATCTGGGAACAACTCACATTTCTACTTTTAAAGTCCAAAGTTCTTATTTCCAAAATGATTGAAAATGGAGCCACTGAGATTCAAGGACAAAATTTTAGGTTATTTATTTAAGGCCAGCAGCTCAGATATTTCTTATTTTTGACAAGAGACCCCAAAAATAACATCACCCAATGATTTTTTATTATTAAAATTGGTCTGAAACCTGGGTTTCTTTAGCCCTACTTCAATATCTTTTGAAGTGAGAACACACTTTATTGACAAATAATATTTATGAGGTATTTCATATTGAAGATACTAACTAGAACTGTGTATGCATTTCTGCCACATCTTTTTTTGGAATCGTATGGCATCTACTTCACAGGCTTTGAAGCACATTTTCAATTTTAGTCTTAAGTAATTCATTTCCCTAATAACTACAGATAATTAGAGAAATATGAACATCCTCGTTTGAAATTTCTTTGGAGTAATGGTTCTCAGTATGTAGAATAAACTGGGTTTGTCGGCAGTTTTCTTTCTTTCGTTTTTAGTTCTGTCAGACTTGTTTGTTTAGATCTGCAAAAGCAAAATGAAGCCCTTATTTACTTGATGAATTTCCCTTGATTCTTTAGTTTTCATTAGAGGATGTTGGATTCCAAATTGTTTCTTATTAGTTGTCAGTCACGCACTGTATTTGTAAACATGGATGATACTCCTCCTCCTTTTAGAACCTGATAATAAATTGCTTGTATTGTGTTTCCCCGAAAATACTACCTACCCTGAAAATAAGCCCCAGCCTGTTTTTATATGCATGTACCTAATATAAGCCCTCCCCCAAAAGTAAGCCCTAGTGAAGGGGGTGGGCGTGGCCAGCATAGGATGCAGTGAGTCCACATGGGCCAATGGTGTCTGGCCGCAGCCCGCACAGGACAGGTGAGTTGAGTACCTGTGCAAGCAGCAGACAAAGGCAGAGGTACGGGGGGGGAAGCAGGCAATTTGAACTCGCTGCACGGGCTGCAAGAAAGCCAAGCAGCAGTGGGCCAGAGCACCGGCCAGCCATGGGAGGCTGGTCTTTGCACGGCGATAACAGCAGCAGAGATAGAGGCATGGTGGAGGGGAGGCAGGTAATTTGGATGCGCTGTGGGAAAGCCAAATGGCGGTGGGCTGGAGCGTCAGGCAGGCGCGGGAGGCTCATTTTCATGCAGCGGCAGCAGGCAGAGACAGAGATGCAGGGGGGAGACAGGTGGTCTGGCCGCACAGGTCTTGGAAAAGCCAAGTGTCAGGGGGCCGGAGTGGTGGCCAGCCATGGGAGGATCGTTTTTGTTTGGCAACACTGGTAGCAGGCAGAGGCGGGGGGCGGGGGCGGGAAGCAGGCGATCCAGACATGTAGGCCATGGGAAAGCCGAGCAGTGGTGGCATGGAGTGGCAGGCAGCCACAGGAGCCTCGTCTTCACATCTCTTGCCTTGCCTGGAGCCTGCGTGGTGCGCCAGTATTGCCTCCCTTCCACTCCGTGCATCGGGATCACCTGCCTTCTGCTCTGTGCCTTCCACTTTGTGCGCCGACTGAGGGACCGGTGGGCTGCAGTTGCTGCTGAATACCAGCAGTCCCCGTGTACTTGCCAGTTCTTGTGTGTGCGCCGGGGTGGTGGTGGCCAGTTGGGCTGATCACCCTGAAGTCGTGTTTCCCCGAAAATAAATCCTAGTGATTTCAAATATATAAATCTATAAGAGAATGATTAAAGAACATTTTGAACCAGCAATGTGAGAGCCTGATCACTAATTACAGGAAGCATTTCATTGAATCCAAGCGAGTGATTACTTTTTCATGCTGGCATATCCTTGCTTGATTCATGCTTATGAAATTTATGGGGGGAAATGTTAGTGTTATTTGTAGATCAGTTGGCCCTCCATTACATAACAGTAGGACCATAAGAATCCCAGGTAACATTTTGAAGAAAAGAGGTGCAAAAATTCAGAAAATCCAGAAGGGGATAAATATTTTTTTCCTATCATAGTGAAGTGGTAGAACATGTTGTTGATGAAGTTTTAATAAATAGGTTCTATCTGGGAAGGAAATAAGAAAGACCGTTAAAGGAATGTCACAGTGTAGGGAGCTGAAATCCACTGAGCTTAATGGAACAGTGCTCATAAATACAACGAAGAAATTGATCCTGCACGTGTTTGATTAAATTGTAGAGCAGATTCTTCACTTGTTTGATACATCTCATTTTCATCTTTCTGTCCCCTTTGTTGATTTCTCCCTACCTGAATTTCTTGAATTCCTTGTCCTGAAATTGATTTGAACATGAATTATTTTCATTTTGATGATTTGACTGTTTCTGTTGTGATTTATCGTGTTTTTTTTCTTCCTTTTCCCAATCCAGTTATTGTGATCACTCTAAGCCCTGCTCCCGCTCCATCCCAACGTGCAGGTACCAGAACTTTTTATCATCGCAGCTTGGATTTCTTGCATCATTTATCTAACGCTTCTTTCAACTGCATAGAATTGCCACTTTTCTGCTTCTGTTCCAAATGTGTGTCTGACCCTGCTTCTTTCCCACTGTGGTATTTTTCCTTTACTACCTTTTATCTAGCCCTAACTCATCCTGACTGGCTAGACAAAGTGATGCATCAAGCCATGCATGAAAACGTGTTTGATTGTCCACAGCTGCATTTAGTTGCTTAGCACCTTCCTTTACTGATTATGTCAAAGCACTTTATGAAAACAGGTAATATTTAAATTATGTGCATTTTGGATCATGTCTTACCAACCTTCTTTCCTAATCCTTGCCAAATGTCTCGGATGGAAAACAGCAGAAATACAGATATTAAGATTTGGGGTAGAAAAAGCCACTACCTATAAGAAAACTAAGTAAGACTTTTCTAGTGTAAGTGCAGTTGTCTCAAAGGGAGAACCTAGTAGCAAACTCTCATTGCTGTTGAGTTTGCTTAAGGGCAGAAAATCAAGATTGTATTTTTAATTAACCACAATTCTGGCCAAGATTTAAAATCGGGGCAGAGTACGCCAACCTCGGAACTTGGCAGAATGTAAATTGCTTTAAGATTTCTAGGACAAGTTGAAGAAATCTGAGCTGAACAGTAGGTAGCATCTATAGCAATATATGAATGAGTCGTGCTTTTGGTATTGCCATTTGCCTTATCTTTGAAGGACTGTCTTTCTCACAACCTGTAGCAGCAATTAGAAATAGTTTCCCAGATTGATTCCTGTCCAAGTATTCCTTGTTTCTGTGAGAGACCCAAGAATTTTGATACCACTCTTTGGACCTGCCTTCCCCAGTCCGAGGCTTCCCAGGTGGTTCTGAATTCAAGTGTCAGGTTAAGAATTCTGAAATTTACAATCTAATACATCTGGATAAAGATGGAAGCTGTGATGGGAGGTGTTAAGTGGAAATGATTGTCACTTAACAAAAACAATACCTTTAGAAATCAGGCATGCATGTTATGCTATCTGCGCAAAGGATATTTCAGAATTTCAAAAGATGAGATTGAAACTATTTTATTGGGAAATAATTTTTTAATAGAGTTAATGAAACTCAGGATTTCATGCCATACTTACATAACTACAGCAGAAATTAGTAGTTGTTCTGAAGCAGAAATTAAAATCCAGTTTTTATTCATAGGCTTTCTGTGATTTTGTATGTTGGTAGAATGTTCTACACGAGGGGTGTCAAACTCGCGGCCTGCGGGTTGGGTGTGTCACACACACTAGCCATTCCCACCCCTGGTTTAGCGAAGGAAAAGTCGCGATAGTCACTTGACGACACCATGACGCCGTGAATTTGACACCCCTGTTCTACACAAAGAACTACCCTTATTTGTTTTGCTTTCAGATTGACAGTGTACTTTTAACAATATTACAGTTGTGATACTTTTTATTGAAAGTTCTGAGTTTCCTTATTCCTGCATACCCTTATGTCTAAAGGACATACTTTGGGATGGAGGCAATTACATTGTAAATGTTCAGCTATTCATCTTGGTTCAACTTGTTTTGCCAAATATTCTCTTTGGTATATGTAAAAGAACTTCTTCATTGTCTGCCTTTAGCTACCGTAGCTGTGAATTGTGAATTAATTACTGTGGTTTTTCCTACCTGAGATGTAGCAGTCTTGCAGTGCTGAAAATACAGAAAGACTAGCATGTTTTGTCTTGGGGAAGCTTGCTTACTAATGCTTTGAAGCCCTTCAGGCTGGGAATGTGTTTAAATAGATTATCATCCAGGCCTTCTCAATCTTGCCTTTCAGAAACTCTTACCTATGCTTTTTTTTTTTTTTTTTTGCTTTGGCAGCTGCTCCTTGCAGATATAATCCAGCAAATTTTTAAAACTTTTTTAAAATTGTGAAATAGATAATATATTAACTATTTTTCTGTAGGAGTATATTTTTAAAAAAGTAGTAATGCGAAAGAAAAAGAGAAAGAAAGGTAATATTTCTTAAACACAATACAAAGCTAGCCTTACATATTGATGTCATGGTGTACAATTAAATTTGTAACATTTAAATAATATTACTTAACAGTAGAAAAAATGGAACATTAAACATATAAATTAGTTTGCATAGTTCAAATTTCTTAGCTTAGATTAGTTTCCAAACAGGATTCCTGGTTGTAAAATTCTTGCCCAAATGTGGAAAGAGAGGTTCTAGATTTCTCCACCATTGAAAGAAAATGAGCGGCCTTCAAACTTAGTAATTTCAACTTTGCTTCATTACCCAAAAAATATCATGCTCATTTCTTTTATCATCCTTTTTATTTCCAAGCCATTGGTATATATGTGAGTGTGAAATCCATCTTTTAATCACCCAATCTCCAACAATTAGTTGAATCCAAATTCTTCCTAATTATACAAGTTCACTATCCATAAAATATGGTTTTGTTGAATTGTGTTTTTAAATCCGTAGAAATGTGATATAAATGTATGTTCATGAACCAAACACTTTTGACCCTTTGACCCTCTCTATATGTATATAAGTTTACATGTGCACTTGATTGGCTTAGAGACACTGTAGTTATCCAAAATAGATGTACTCGGGCGATTAAGTTCTGTCTAAGCCTAATTGTGCTAGTTGAGCAGCTTGTAGAAAGGTAGGTTCTTCTAACTTGCCCCAAGTCAGATAAAACCCGAATTCCTCGTTAGTTTTAGGTTTAGAACTTTTATTTTAATCATTTATTGAAATACTTGATTTCCATTTTTCTCTAAATATGGCTGGGTGGAGAGACTTCATTTAAAACAAACAAACAACTTGTGATTGCAGAAAAACATTGAAAATGTAATATGCTGTTCTATACCCCCAAAGTAAAGGCAAAGGGTATATTGTCAGTGAATTAGTTTGCAAGCAGATTGGTAGGGAAAGAAATCTTGCTTATACCACTAGGTGGAACTGGGAGAATCACATTCATTTTATCTCAAGTATATTGCTAGTCATTATCTTTACATTCGAACCTGGATTATCATATGTAGCATGCTTCTAAAAATTAGCCTTTCTTAATAGAGGTTGAATGAAGCAAACTGTATTTCTTATTTATAAAGGAATTAGCTCTTTGAGGCTTGGTTGGATTACTTCTGCTTTGGATAAATAAATCTTAATGAAATAGGCACAAGAAAACATTTATTTGGCTTCTTTTATTATACTGTTCTATCCCTATTTTTATAAAAAATTATTTGGGGCAAATTTGGCCAACTACAAAAAGTTAAACAGCATTACACCTAGTTAGCACTCAGACAGAAGATCATTGGGAAATGGCAGTAGGCTAGACTGGAAAGTTGAAAGAGGACATGCTCTGATACTGCTGCGCTTTATTGCCAAGAAAACTATATTGTGAGAAATGTGTAGTCTCACCAAGAGCAGAGTTTGATTCAAAGGAGGTTTTAAGTTTGTTTATGTAGAATATTATTGCTTGAATCCCAAAGGAATCAATAAGTACAGTGATGAATAGCAATTTTTTGTGGATTAAAAATGTGTGTTTTCTCTATTTCTATACACTTAGGAATTTTTTCTCAGTAGTCATTCTTTTAAATGCTAGTTCTTAAAATTTACAGTCCAAGATAAGATCTTTGGTCCAAGCTGTTCTGGTGGAACTGCCAATGTTCTTCTGGTGGTGCTGTCAATGCTGTAAATTAGTGATGAAATGCAGATAGTTCTTAACTTATGACCACAATTGGGATTGATAAATTCGTTGTTAAACCGTGTGGTTGTTAAGTGAAGTATCATGTGACTGCATCCAATTTTACAATCTTTTTTGCCATGGTTGTTAAGCAAATCACCATGCTTGTTAAGTGAGACAACCTACAATTGCGAACAGTTTGTGACCTTCTCTGCTGGCTTCTCCAATGACTTTGCTTGTCAGAAGCCAGTGATCACCTGATTACAGGACATTGCAACTGCTGTAAATGCAACCTGGTTACCAGCCACCTGTATTAGGATCAAGTGACCATGGAGATGCTGTGATGATCATAAATGTGAGGACTGATTGTAAGTCACTTTTTCAGTGCTGTTGTAAGTTCAAACAGTCGCTAAATGAATGGTTGTAAGTTGAGGATTACCTGTATGGATTTTAGTTATGTGCAGACAAACATAACATTTTGTTCTAGAGTTATTATTCTTTGAACTACAAATTGATATGTTAAAATATTAATAGTCATAGCAATAGCAATAGCACCTAGACTTACATACCACTTTATAGTGCTTCCTAACAAGCTTCCTAACAGACAGGAAGCAGCAGGTGAAGCTAGGCAAAATAACATCAGATACCTGTGCAATTAGCACAGGAGCCCCCCAGGGCTGGGTGCTCTCACCACGTCTCTCTCTATACCAACGACTGTATCTCAAAATGATCCATCCATTAAACTACTGAAGTTTGCAAATGATACAACAGTGATCGATCTCATTTGAGACAATGATGAAACCGCATACAGATGGGAGGTTGAACAACTAGCCTTGTGTTGCAACCGGAACAATCTGGAATTGAACACACTCAAAACTGTAGAAATGGTGGTAGACTTTAGGAGAAACCCTCCCATAATTCCACCACTTACAATACTA
>JANHFT010004083.1:45056-57554 GCA_032467955.1 Pseudoxenodon macrops
TTATTATTATTATTATTATTATTATTATTATTATTATTATTATTATTATTATTATTATTATTATTATTATTATTTACACATAAACACACACACTCACAGTTTCCTAAAGCAGAGAAGTTCTACTGAGCTGATTTTTTATCATGACTATCCATTTGTTTTTGCTTGTATTCAGCATCATTGTGTGTCTATTTGTACATATTCAACCATAGTTGTTTCTGACAAAGTTGACCTTAGTTAATCTAGGCCCAGCAGGATACCTTTCTAGATTTCAGGAGGTTTCTCCCCTCCCTCCTCCCCCAAGTCCTACTTAGAGTTGCTTTCTCAGCCTTTTAGGAACAGAAGGGGGGGAAAAATTGCATTCCATCTCCTTGTTTACAGGAACACAACTTCATCAAGCGTTACGAGACACTGGAAGTGGATGTGGCATCCTGGTTCAAAGATGTCATGGCTAAGACAGAGTCACCCCGCACGAGCAGCATCCTCAGCCAGCATCACCTGCCCTTCTTCACCAGGTAGCCATGTAGCGTGGCTGCTGTGTCAGAGAAGGGGTCCTTGGCTGCCAGATCTGAAAAGAGAGAGCACCACCACAACAAGCACCAGCCTTCACTAGAACAACTCTCCAGTGGCATGCATTATTTGCTTCACCTGCTCAGTCATCCGTGACCATTTTGTCTTCTTCAGTATTGCCAGGAAGAGATGGGTCCTAGGTCTGGTCTTCCTGGAATGGGGTTACGTTTCAGGGCCTTTGGCATTCCAGGCACCACACCAGACAGCCTAGATGTACAACGCTTTGGACGGGAAAGTACTTCTTCAGCCTCTGCTTGTATGTCTCTGGGATTTGAGCATCCGCCATCGGGGTTGCCACCAGTGACAGCGTTGCTCCCTGCTTGTCTCTCTCTTACTGTGACCAGAGGCTTGAGGATATGCAACAGTGACGCTTGCTCACGCACTGTGAACAGACACAAAACACAAAAAGGAAAATAGAAAAGATATTTTTTTTACAAGTTATTTATTAAGTTTGGACTTCTGGTGCTGTGGGCTGCCTGCTGCCCCTGTTCACCAGTCTCTGTGTTATGACATGTCCTTTATTTGTTTGCTTTTTTTTTTTTTCCCCCTCTGTGTTTTCGGGTTTGTATTTGCTAAAGAAAAATGGGGGCTGGGATAGAAGAATTGGCTGCTGCTTTTGATGCTGAGCTTAGCAGTTGCAGTTGTCTTGGTTTTGTTTGTTCTTAGGGCTTGCGGGTGGGGTTTCTTCCCTGGAAAGGAAATGTGTGCTAGATTCTTGCCCAAGAGTTACTCAGTTAAAGTAAAAATTTCCCCCTCTTTGGTTCTTTTTGATCTCAGGGTTCCTCTTTTTGAGTGTGAACAAAGTTTTGTCATTGGTGTTTTATTACCAAAGTGCATGTTTGGTGCTAGGATAAATGCTTCTTCATTTTCTTCCAGTATTTAAGAAAAGGAAAAGCAGAACTTAAAGATAATCCTGGCATCAATAAAGCCATTAAAAAGAGAGTCATCCCAAATTATCTCTTAACATAAGAGATTCTTCAAAAAAAAAAAAAGAATGGATAGCCACTAATTTATGGCCTCTGATCTATTGGGGACTGTTTGGTTTAGCGTCTTAACTAGTAGCAACGATGTATTTCCAATTGAGGAGCAATCCGTTTGCTTCGTGAGATCACAGGCTTGGAACAGCAGCATCTGTATAGATGCTCAACCTGCAAGCACAGATGTGGTCCTCAACAAAGGAGGTGCAGTAAACGGAGGAAGTGCCATTCTCTCTTATTTCGGAATCGAGCTGCTTCTTTTAGTAACGCTTTCCACAGGAGAAAAGAAAGAAGAGACTCAGTCGTTTAAAATCCAAAGGCACCTTTTAAACTGGCCAACATTAACACGTTGATGGAGGCATGCCACAGGAACCAAGGTGTCTCCATCACTAAAGGTTGTTTTGTAATTAGCAGGCAGTCGGAGCCATCTGAAACTTTGGAAAATGAAAGTTGGCCAGAGGGTTTTGAAAGTGAGTCAGGAAGTTATTTTCAGGCAGTTCCAAATTGTATCTTTTCCAAGGTTCTGGGGCTGATATGCAACTTGAACCTCTAAATGTTGTCCTGAAAATGAGACTCCTTCCTGCTTTCTCCTACTAGCAAAAGCTTGGATATTATGGCAGAGGAGAGGCCAGAAAAGGCCCCACATAGTTTTATCCTCATCAGGAGGCTTCAGTTGTGTAGGGCTGGAAAGGAAGTGCGTTGGTAATTATTGCTATTCCAGATACATCCAGCCTGGTGTCACCCTGAGATAATACGTTCCACATTCATTACATCCTGACCGTTTTGCAAAAGAAGCCATTGCATTTAAAGGCCTGAAGGAGCCAGGGGCAGAACCAGTGGAGGAAGAAGAAGCTTTAGTAGAGCCATAAGATCAAATTTGGCATGTGGAGGACTTGGTTTATTAGAGACAGGTTGAAATGAAATCAGATGGGCCTTGCTGGGGTTTTCTCATAGAAGGTGAACGTGCAAAGCTTGCTGGAAAATATGTGAATAACATGCATGTTATACGAATGCAGTGCTTTTTGAAACAAATCCTAACCATGTGCAAAGTGTCAAAGAAGATGGAGAGGAAACAGAATTCCAGGATTCAATCTGGATCGGTCACCAAGACCAGAGGCTTTGGACTTCCAAGCTTTCGGACTTGTGCTGGAGCTCCTGGGACACATATATTCGTCTTCATTCAGGAAAGAGAATTGTTTGTACAGGATATAGATCACCTGTTCAAATGACTGGCTTATGGTTACTGCATCGTATAGCACACTAATATTCCACCAGCTTTATGACTATTAAGGTATTTTTCAGAAATTGGAAAAAGGCAATTTGTCTTAAATACCTTACAAGGCATAGGATTTGTGCAAGGAAGAATACTGTTTTGAATGTGTTATATGAGAGAAGATAGGAAGGGAAGGGAAGGGAAGGAAGGAAGGAAGGAAGGAAGGAAGGAGTGAAGTGAAGTGAAGTGAAGTGAAGTGAAGAAGTGAAGTGAAGTGCTAGCAAGAATAAAGCAGTGAGCTGAAAGAGAAGTTATGGCTTAAGAAACAAGTTGGCAATAAGGAATGTTTATTAGTAACTTTTATAGAAATTCAGTAGGTGAAAGCAGAAGAAGGGTATGTGAAAAGAAATGAGGAATAGCTCATTATGGAGACTTAAAGGTGCTTAGCTTTCAAGATAAATTCCTTTAACAAGTTTATTTAGATTTACTTCAGTGGTGATTTTTTTTATTTTACTCACTAAGGTAACTTCTACAAACCCCTTTCAATTCAAAAACATTCTCTGAAACATACTTTGGGCCAAATTGGAAATATACTGTATCCTAGGTCCAAATTGGGTCGTAATAATTTTGGCAAAATATAGTCTGCTAAATCACAGTCAAGAGAACCATAAACAAACATTGGCTCCCGATTAGAAAAACAGTGTTGTTGTTTTTTAATCGATCTAGATCAAACGTAATAGGGATAGAAATCTAACATAAATTAAATTGGCCTACCAGTGAAATAAGTGAGGACATTTAGATCCAGTACTTATTCTCAATTTTATGAAATATGGCTTTGATTTTCAAGATTTGTTGGTCACAGTTAATGTTGGTTTTCCATGTTTAGATAATATGCATGGGTATGTTCTATATGACCATCAACCAAATATTAACACATGCATTTTCTTTGAGGCCTCGTTAATCTAGGAAAACATAAATAAGCTTCACTTGGGAGTCATTTAGATTCAAATTTATTAATTCTATGAAGATACAAACATAAACATGGAACATTTGTCAGGATATTAGAAAAGTCATTTTACTGTATTTTTAATTGTTCTGAATTGCCAAGAAGTAAAAGATAGGGTGGCAGGCAAACTTAACAAAGAAGGTTAGCAAAGAATAAAGCATGTTTTCTAAAACCATTTTGGAAAATAATGACAAAAGTTCGTAATTTTTATGGCAAAACTTGAGAATCAAGCAAAGCCTGAAATGCTTAAAAGCAAGAACGAAACAGGTGCAGAACACAAAACAGCCCCTGGGCATCTGTTTCTACCAGGGAGAGGGTCTATTGGCTAAAATATGTAGTGTAAAAATCATGTCATTACATTCTTGGTGATTGATTAATGAAACTGCATCAGGACAGTTGCAGTAGAATTCTCATGTCGTGTGTATTAGAGCAAAGTTAGTTTTATCTTAGTGACAAGCACTGATTTTTTTTTTCCTGCTACTGTTTTGTTCAGTATTTTTGCTCATTTGCTAGAGGAATCGATCTTGAAAAATAAATGGCACGTTGGGAAGCTACTGAAGCTTGGGCATATGACACACTGGATTAAGAATGTTGGAGAAGGTTCAGAGCATAGAGATATAGGGGAGTGAAAAGTGGGTTTCCAATTCTAGGTTGAAGAACAGCACTGCAAGAGGACAGGGGCACTGGCTACATAGGAAAAAAAAAGGAGGATGTACAGAACTGTTTCCTGGAATAAAGGGATGTATAGAAAGTTAAACAGAAAGGCTCTGGATGGTTAACAGAAGTATTGTCATATATAAGCAGTTGAATAGCCTTGTCCTAACAGCTTCATGTACCCTCATTCTGGCTTTGTTGCTTGTTTTCCATCTTGCTAGATTATTTATACTTAAGCAAAGTAACCATAGTAGTTGGTAGAGCAAGAGTGATATATAATATGACAGCTGGCATTTTCACCCCTCCAGGGTATCTTTACCCTGAAGCTAACAGTGAATCTGCATTCTGACTGCAGAGAATCTTTCAAAGTTTTTAAAACTCCAGATCTTTTTAACTCTTTTAAAAGCAGTTCCCAACATGAATTGATTAAAGCTGAACCAGTCTTACTCAAACAATGAATTATGGGGCAAAGATGTCATTAAATAACTGGATCATCTTCTTTATCAAAAGTAAGGTGTAATCATGAATCTGTTTCTTTCAATCCTTTTAAGAAGTTGATAGTATTTATTTGCTGCTTCTTGGGACAAAATGGGGGCCTATTGTTTCCTAAGAATAAGTGCCTTCTATTCCCTCCCTGCCAAAAATACTGTCAGTTGCATTTTCAAGGTAACAGTATTTAAGTTACTGATGATTGTTGCTTACATCACTTTTTGTGATTGCTAATTGAATAGAATTGCTAAGGAAAAAAATCCATTTTTTTGCAAAACACTTAAAACAATCAGTAGTTTTAAGAGCATTGATTATGGTCAGCTTACCTTTTCTACTGGGAACTCGTAGTCTCTAGCCTTTGGCTTTAAAATCCACATGACCACTCTGAAAGTCCTTTAGCTTTCTAGATGTTTTGGGACTACATCTGTTTTCATCTCCTTGACCAGAGGGGGACTATAGAAATTGTAGTTCAAGAGGGTCACAGATTCCAACTCCTACTGAGTGCCACAAGTCTTCCAAGGCCTAGAACAGCTGCTTCTAGAAAGTCATAATTAGCCAAAATTATTAAAAATGTATCTAGTGATATTCTTTTATTATGTGAACGGAAGAGCAGTAGCAGGGAAAGAAAAGGTTACTATCAATCTCATGATTTTGTCATCCTTTCCACAGCAAAAATTTTGGTCATTGCAGAGGCTTTAGGGCAGGGGTCAGCAACCTGTGGTTCTGGAGCCACATGTGGCTCTTTCATCCCTCTGCTGTGGTCCCTGTCACCAGTCAGCTCCACAATTGATAGGACTTTCAGTTAGGATAGGTAGAGGAAAAAGGATGCCACATTAGGAGGAGACACTATAATGGGGGGAACCGGACTTCCGGTTGGCTCCAGAATTAAACGGGGGGGCTTCCGGTTAGGGCCTTTGTAGCTCTTTGAGTGTTTAAGGTTGCTGATCCCTGCTTTAGGGAATTAGACTCCCTTCTGCTTAAGTAGTTCAGCACAATCAAGATGGGACTGAAGTATTTGTAAGTGGATAATAGATGAAAGATGGTGTTGCTCTTTTGTACAATTCTAGAACAGAATTCTTATTCTGTTATAAAATGCAACATCAATTAGGATTAAAGTTTCTACACAAGAAAATAATTTTCTTAAGTTAAAATGAAATCCTTTTTCAGATGTAAGAAAGAAGTAGAGATAATTGTGGGGAAAAGATTCACTTCTTAAAGGCATATTGTCAAGAATGCAAGATAATTTTTGCTGTAGTAAGTTTTAAGTAGAGGAGTTTATTAGAAATCTTTGTACAAGAAAAGTACTGCTTTTATTCCTCATAAGAAATTAGTATGGGTTTATTGTTCTGTCCCCTCTTGGATTTGAAATTTCAAGATATCACGGGTTAGCCTAAAAACGTTGGCCTCTAGTAAAGCATATATCTTCCTCCTTTTGGTTTCAAGAGAAAGCAAGAATAGTCTCTTACAAGGAGTTTGCCTACCTTTCAAGCATGGAAGAAGAACGCTTCCTTCCATCTGAAAGCAGTTAAAATATAGACTCTTTGGTGGGAAGGACTTGGGGGCAGTAGTAGGTTTAGAAAGTGTTAAAAGGCTTTTTTTCAATTGTTCAAAATATGGGATGATTTTAAACACGAAGAAGAAAAAAGAGAAAAATGCAGTTTTATTGCATTTTTAGAATTATTTTTTTAACGTATTGATTTAGAACAAATCTTTGTTAATGTTATTTTTAATCTGGGTGGCTCAATGTTTACAATCGCCTGCCTGACATCTGCTCTTAAAGTGTGTGGGGGCATTGGGGTTGGGAGGGGCACCTTTGTGCAGCGTGTGATGCATGCAATTCAAATGGGGATTTTAAAACAAAACTGTAAAAAAAAATCATGCCAAAGTTAAGGCAGAGATTAGCTGGATAGATGGTTATATTCTAGGCATTAGCAGTTCACTATATTCTCTATATATCATATATTATAAATTTGCATGTTAAAGTAAATAGAAGTAATCTATCCTATACAGCAAGCGACTTTTAACTTGGATTCCTTGTAAATTTGGTCACCTATCTTGATTCAGGATTGTCTGAACACTTTCTGTTTGATTTTGTTCGTTTTTGTTTTTGGTAGCTACTAAATCTTTATTTTGCCACCATTTCATTAAAAGGGTATGGTTTATCCAAAGGTTCATAGAGCGAGTTGAGAGCAGAGCAACTTGAGTTTGCAGCCAGCACAGAAATTATGGTCGGTGGACATTTTCCCAGAGAGCATGTTTTTCTTCCTTACTGGCCTGTTCTGCTGGAACCTACATGACAAAAGTATTGGGAGGACTTTTCACCACTGAATGCACCTGCTCAATGTTATCCTCTTAGGAAGGTCAAAAGATTTCAGTTTGGCTTTGTTTGTTCAACCGTTTGCTCTGTTATTACTTCCAATAATTAAGGCTACATTTGTACACATTTATTTATTGCCCACAGGGAACTGTGTGTTGTTTTAATTTATTTTTTAAAACTTCCCTTTCTTTCTTTCTTTCTTTCTTTCTTTCTCTCTCTCTCTCTCTCTTTCTTTCTTTCACTTCATTCTGAAAATGTATTTTTTATTGATAGCATTCACTAAATAATTAACTGTCAAAGTGGAAATATGGGACATAGTAAATGTACCGCAGTTTTTAGAATTTTGTTCTGATAAATCCCAGCACTGATCCTTTTCCAAGAGACTTGTAGTATTTGAACTGTACTTGGAAACCCCTCAGGGTTCAGTGTCCCATCTTCACGCTGTTGAAGGGACCCAAAAGAAAGCAGATCCTCAGCAAAAGGATAGGGAAGTAGAGAACTTTTTAAAAAGATTGGCTGACAGATTGATGTCATTATTTATAGGCAGTATTGGGAGGGAACGCAAGATTGGAAATCGGATGCTCACAATTATGTAGAATCACCAAACTATATTGAATCAGGGGATGTTGTTTTGCACCCGTAATTTAACCTGATGTTGAATATATTTGCCTACTTGCTTTTAGACTTCTAGAGTAGAATAAATACAGTGTATTGTTACCAACAAAGATTTTAAGAAATATATGTATATATATATTCCTAATACAGATGATCTCCCAAAAACCTAGCTCACAAAAATTGCAAAGAAAAACAGAAATCTGTATAGTTTTGTGGGAGAGATGAAGACACATGTGATAACTGTAAGCTAATGGGTAAGCTGATAAGGAAAGATGAAAGAATAATCATTAAAATATTATAGGGTAAACATTCTTTTAAAATGTTATGGAAGCTAAACTGATTGGGGCAGAGATGCAGAATATTTCCCCATGTCTTTATTTTAAGAATGATGTTTTCCATTATTATTTCTGACCATACATATTTAGTTGTAGATTCTGCGTTATTCTTCAGAGAAGTTTGGAGAAACTTATTTCCTCTCAAAACTTTAAAATCACTTTGAAGAAGCATCTTTTCCACTTTCTTGAGAGGAGCTTTTTTTTTAAAAAAAAAACACCACAGTATATATTTTTCCATTCATGTTTTCTTTTTCTTTTTTTTAATGGTTTGATTCTAGTTCCATATTGGTGTTGAACAAACCATTTTTTTAAAGTAAGGTAGCAGTACTTGTACAAAAGTACTAGAGTTATTTATTTGGGCTGTGATGAAAGGTAAAAACCATTTCCAAAACTCAACAATAATTTCCTTAAATCACATGAATCTATGACTTAACCCAACCATGCCACTTGAATATGCCAGCAGTCTTCACTCTCATCTAATGTTTCATGGAATTTTGCATGTATGCCTTCTTGACCTTGCTGAAGAAATTTCTCATTAGCATCCTATATCTCTAGGGGCATTATTACAAACATGAAAACTCAAGTGCCAACTGTACAATTTGATGTTTTTATAATAAGGTGG
This sequence comes from Pseudoxenodon macrops, assembly GCA_032467955.1. Classification (NCBI taxonomy): domain Eukaryota; kingdom Metazoa; phylum Chordata; class Lepidosauria; order Squamata; family Pseudoxenodontidae; genus Pseudoxenodon; species Pseudoxenodon macrops. The sequence continues at coordinate 53,852 of JANHFT010004083.1, forward strand.
GGTTGACAACAATGGTACCCATTGATTTTGAATTTTTGTTTCAATTGCAAACTGTCAAAATCTCATGAGATAAATAAATTATGCAAAATCTGTGTGCTTGCATAAGAATTCATGAAGTTTGGGCCATTCAAAAACATTGCTTCCTGTTGTAGTATTGCACAAAAATCCCACATTGGTGCTTGCCCTGAAAAGGTTGATAGCAGCAGCAATCAGATGTAGAGTATTTCTACAGGGCAATAATCATGTAGTCTTCTTGGAGTGAACATTATAGTTCACCTGCAAAAACAGGAAGTATGTGTTATGGTTTGTTCTTCCAAGACTTGGGTAACACAGACATGACCTTGGGCCCACTGAACAGCTTGTGTGGTTGGTTGAGCTTATGGGTTTTCCTACAGACTGAAAAAATAATAATCAGAAAACTAGTTTTCCATTTAAATAATAATTGTGTCTTGGGTTTTAAAGATTGTTGAAGAGGAATTTCAGATGTCTTCAATAGTCTGGTATAAAACACCGTTTTGTGTCCCTCTGTTATAAGTGAACCATCCTGTAGGTTCAATAAAGCTATGTATGGCAGTTCTGACCACCTATTTCATCTTATTTGTTTGTTAGCCATTTCTCAGGTTGGGCTCGCTGTCCTGAATCCCATTGTCTTATTACTTGGCATGTGCAAAGTCTTAGAACAAGAATTTTCTTACATAGTAGTCATCATCCTTGTTCTATACCGTAGTCCAAACAGTTTGCCAGAAGTATTGTCTGCCTCCAGGTAGTGAGGTCAGTCTGGTCCATTTGAGTGGAACTTTGGGATTTAAAAATACATCCACAATAGTGTAAAGAACATTCTTCATTACTTTTGAAAAGCTTTTTTTACTGTTTGTACAAACCCTCATAGAAGCTTAAAAACAAAATAAAATGTTCTTTCCCTAAATGTCTGTGTTCATTTTACAAGTTTCATCTCTTGTTTCCAAATACGTTATTCCCCAAATAATATTTCTGTCGGCCACTTGAATCTGAGGCTCATCACATGAGGTGGACTTTAACCCCTGACTCTTAATTCCTGGTCAGCCTAATAATTTGCCATAGTGCCTGGGAAACGAGAGTCGTAGTAATAACATCTAGAAGATACTGGATAAAGATACTGTACTGCAAGCAGTAGAACATCATGTCCTTGGGATTGAAAAAAACCGACTGTATTCCTTTACACATTAATGGCATTTACACTATTCAGCAAGGACCCTGGATAGAACAAAGGGGGGTCTAAGAAATTACTGAAAAATCTCAGGCCTTAAGTGTCTGCTAAAATTGCATTGCTGTAACTAGTTTTCAAAATGTCAATAGCTAGGGACCTGTGGGAGGATGTTCCGCAGAATGCAACCTGTCGTGGAGAAAACCTGACAGATTGCATCCCATGTATCTCTTGAGGTGGGGACACCTGCCTCCATGATGTGCCATGAGCTTTGATCACAAGAAACTGGCTTGTGACCCTATTTTCTATATTACTTTGGAGTATGTCTCTATCATACCCTTAAGTGTAATTCATGAAGCAACTACGGAAGATCTCTCAACATCTTTTCAAATGGAGCTGCTTGGATCGTGGATGCTTCATACTTAGCTTTTAGTTTTAATAGGAACACAGTGGGACAGCATCTATACTTCCCTTAAAACAGAAGAGATGAGAGCATCGTTAGATCTTCCATGTGTTGGAGTGTAAAACAAGTTCAAGGTTCCTGCATAGGGTATGTATTCCATAATGCATATTTTCAGGCAATTTAAATGGTGTTCTCTGCGTTCTGTATCCAACTCGCCCACATCATTGTCAAGCAACACCAGGAAGGTGGCTTTTGTCCTGGCAACAGATGATCGGGTATCAAGATCACAGAGTTTTTCCCCTTGGGCTGGCAGCTGCAAGAGAGCAGTGCCCTTGAATGGAGATTACCTAAAAAGCTCTGTTCAATAATTGGACAGATTGTAAGTCTGCAGTATCTGTACCTTATTCTTAGCATTCTGTCCTGCACCAAGATTTTCAATTTTGAAATTTGCTTTGCAACACTTTGCAAGCTTTAATGCCCATTACCATTCAATTTGTGGTCAGATTTAGGTACAGTATGGATGATGTTCCCTAATCCATATGCCTTTCATGTATATTATGACAGTCTTATTTTGTACCCATTAAGGTACCTGGAGTTTCAACAGATGGTAGACCCTAGATAGTCTTGTCTGCATTCAGAAAGTGAAGATCAGACTACATCAGTAGAAGGCTGGAAGACTACTATAAAATATCAGGGATCTCAGACACGGTGCAAAATTACAGAAAGACAGATTTCAATTTAATGTCAAATTAATGGTTTGACACAAAAACTGAACTCACCCAGACAAGATAGTAGGGTTCCTTTATACTGAATGTGTACAAGCACAAATTGGACACAATCTTTCTTGGCTGATATAATTGGAGTTCTACAGAGCAGGGGATTGCATGCCTCCCCCCCCCTCTTTCCAGTTCTGGAACCCCATGGAAAATGTCTGAAAAAAGAAAATGGCAAAGAATTCTGGATTGTTGCTAAGATCAACAATCCTGTGAAACCAGAAGTTGAACTTGCAATGCTTTTGAGAGGTTTTGAGCTGCGTCATCATCTTCATCTTCATTAGAGGTTCTTTAAAACTCAAGTGTTTATTCAACAAAGTTATATTATCTCACTGAATGTGACTGGGTGGTGTACTATGCGACTTACAATTAAAACAATGCCCACTTCCAACCCACAGCTAGTCCAGAAGGATGCCATTGGTGATACTATCGAAGGCTGTCAAAAAGTCGAGACAAAAGACCGATGTATTATCCCTGCTTTGCTCCTGCAGGGATCACCCAAAAGCGCAACCAATGCTGTTTTTGTCTCTTTTCCAGGCCTGAATCCTAACTGAAATGGGTTCAAATAATCCTCTTCACCCAGGATCTGCTGAAGCTGCTGCATAACTACTTTTGCCATGACTTTTTCTAAGAAAAGGAGGTTAGATACTGGATGAAAATTGTCCAATGTGGGATCCAGCGACGGCTTCTTGAGGAGGGGGCAAACCAAAGCCTCCTTAAGGGGTGCAGGAACAACCATGAATTAATCATTGTTATAACCCAACCATATAACATGACATATTTCTTCCATGCAAATGAAAGCCAATAGATTAGGGGAACTGGAAAAGACCTAAGTCCATTTCACATTCATTTTGTGATGATAAGGGAGGGGACAAATTGCAAAATCTGCTCACTGGCTAAAACATTTAGAGGTCATTGAAGTACCCCATTGGTGTCCAAGTCAAAAATTGAACTTGAGGCAGAGTGTTTTCCAGAAAAGATTAGCTAGAGAGAGTAAAATAAAATGTGCTGTGAATTTTATTGTACTAAATAAAATGTTCAAGGATAGTTTATTACAGCAGGAGAAACCTTGGCCTACCTAGTAACGTTCTCCAAGAATATCTGTACTCTACTCTGTTCAATACTAAGATGATTTTGAGATAAGTTCAGTTCATAAAAATTTATGAAAGATAGGAGAGACAAGTGGTAGAAATACTGGAAATGCATACATACCATATTTTTCTGAGTATAAGACGCACCTTTTCTCCCCCTAATTGGGACTGATAATTGTAGCTTTTTCAAAGCTTTTTTTTCCAGACCTAATGAGGTGAGTGAAGAGTGAAGCGATCTTTGCAGCCTTTTTTC
>JANHFT010004083.1:57654-72561 GCA_032467955.1 Pseudoxenodon macrops
TCTGTCTGTGTAAAGTGTAAAAGCACGCCCACCCAGTCACCTGACCTCCAAGCCACGCCCACAAAATAAGCCACACCGACAGAACCGGTAGGGGAAATTTTTAGATTTCACCCCTGCTTCATACAGATGAGGGACTGTAGCTCAGAACAGAGCAAAAGGCTGGGCCCTCATCCCTTGGCGATCTCTTAGCTCTGGAGGTGGCAAGTCACCCATTTCCTCAGGCATTCTTCCTGCTGGGCCCCTGTGTGATGCTTGCAAATGTGCCCCTCAGGAGCTGACCTTCCCCTTCTGCTGGGGGTCTCCTTTTCACCAGTCCCAGCAGGGGAAAGGACATCTTTGTGTCACCCCCAAATGAACGAGGCACGCCTGGACCAACGTCTTGAAGCAAGGACTCACCTGTACCACATTAATGAATCCACCCAGGAAGCCCCTGGACGAAGGGAGGAACTTCCAAGGAACTGGGTGGGCCATTTCTTTAGATCCCAAATAATTCAAACAAAAGGAAGGCAGCTTCCTTTGAAGCCAAGCATCGCTTCCCAGCCATGGCTGCACTTCCAAGTGTCCTTTGATCTCGCAGGCATCTCTGGAAAACAAAAATGGCAGCTGCTGGTAGAAAGGGCCTCTTGAAGTGGCTCCAGAAGGCACTTGGGGCTTTCCCTGACAATCTGCTGGGCAGTTCAGCTGAAGTAAGCGGGTGACTGGGCATAGCACTTCTCCTAATGCACCCACCATGGAGTACACCTTGGTCTATCACGGAGTACCAGGAGATGGAACACCAGAAGAGACGCCTTGAAGAAAGACCTCAGGCAAGTTTGACCGAACACAGCTAAGAGCCCATATTTTGAATTATCTCATGGCAATAAGAGCAGCAAAATGACATTTTCTCTCTCTGCCTCTATTGCATCCACCAAAAGCTGCCCAGATGACCTGCTTCCTGTTGGGGAGGAACAAGTCCTGGGAACATCTGTTGGGATGCGGTATGGAGGATTCAGGCAATGTGGTGGATACATTGCTTGGATGCCCTTGGAGTTGGGCGTGTCCCTGGGAGTTGCCTGGGGCAGAGTCTGGTGATGTGGGTTGAGTTTGATTCTGTTAGTGCCAATGCAGTGGACAAGATCCTCTCAATGGTGGGTTCAGCACCTGCGCATTAGATGCTGAGCTGTCAAGGTACATTTGTTGCTGACCTTTGATGAAGCTGGAATGGGTGGTTAATCTGTCCTGATAGTCCTTGATTATAGTTCTTAATAGTACTGATCATGGTATCCTTCTGCAATGGGTTTGGGGTGGGTGGCACCATCCTAAAGTGATTCTCCTCCTTTCTTTGTGCAATTTCAGAGTTATTGGAGTGGGGGGAGAGGTCACACCCTCAGTCACTCAGGGCAGCAAAAGCAAAGAGGCTGGGCTACTCCAACCGTACACCTTGACCCACCTCCCAGCAGTGATCTCAGCCTCTGGTCCCGTATCATGGAGGCAGATGTGGGAAGAGAGATTTTCCCCTGGGCAGCTGGAGAACCAGGTATGCGAGGACTGCTTGTCCCTTGCCAGAGGTGTGGAGTTTTCTGGACAGGTTCAGAGGGCCAATCCTGCTCAACATCTTGGCCCAGGTGGCAATACAACAGGACACACCTTGGCAGATGCGGTCTCACTGCAGGCTCCAGACCCGCTCAATCGTATTAATGTCCGATATAAAGTGTGGATTCCAGGCAGACGAGCTGTATTCGAGAATTGGTCTGGCAAAGGTTTTGTATGCTCTAGTTAGCAATGCAATGTTACCGGAAAAGAAGCTTCATAAAATTAGGTTAACAACACTTGATGCCTTTTTGGCAATGCTGTTACAGTGAGCTCTGGGGCTTAGATCATTTGAGATGAGTACTCCTAGGTCCTTGAGAGAATGAGGGTCATCTACGAGGTTGTTTCCACCCAACTTGTATTTGGTGTTCTGATTTTTATTGCCAATGTGTAGGACAGAGCATTTATTAGTTGAGATTTGGAGTTGCCAAATGTGCGATTATTCTGACACATGGTCAAGGTCACTTTGAAGATTCTGCATTCAGAGAACAATCACCCGGAATATTTTCTAGCAGAGAAAGTTGAATGTTATTAAAATCCAGTGGAAACAAAACTAGAAACACCAGCGAAGAAGGAAAAGCACATTGGTGTTGTGTATAAATATGGGATGGCCAGAAACTGAGCCGCAAATGGACTATATATAGTGGGGATACAGCTGAGTAATATTCCCATTTCCTCAGCCAGTGTTGTGGAGCCTAACAATGTGACCATTAAATTTACATATGCAGGTTTCTTAAATCTATACCACTCTATGATATAACCAATGATAGGACTAGATAATTTATGCTACTGTCCTGATGTTGTAAGACTCCCATTCTCATTGGACTTTCCCAGTCTGGCCAATGACTAGGTATAATAGAAATTGTAGGGCAGCAATATTATTTTGCCCACCCTGCTTTCAGGTGCTATAGAGTTGCACCTTGCTGTGTGGTCATGGACCAATTGCCTTGTAACTTGCTCTTTTGAGTGACCTTGGATTCTGCCCCTGAGGCTTCGAAAATATGAATACAGTGCAAAACGGCAGGTTATTTACTTAGTTTCTGTCTGACACACACCCAAACCCACACACTCAGAGCCTGGTCTCTTTGCTGCTTCTCAGAAATTCCTTGATGCTGTTTGACCCCAACTAGTGATATACTGAAGCCAAATCAATTATTATTGTTGTTAATTATTGTTGTCAAATTTATTTGCCTCCCATCTCGCAGTTTGAAGCAACTTGATTACCTGCAATGTTTCCTTCCAAGCCCAATCTTACAAGTGTGTTTGGGGGGGAGGGAAGCATGTCAGCCTGACCCAGAGTGCATCACTTCAGGGGGATCAAGAAACTTGCGAATGATGCTCAGGAAGTTTCTTCCTTTGCATGCCTGCATTAATCATAAATCCAGCTATCTCTTTAGTAACGCCCATTTGGAGCTTAGCTTTTATGCTCCTTATTTTGTGAGGCATCGTCAGGGAAAGCTTGCTGATTTAGTATCTTCTCAGCCGCCACTCGCGCCCTTCCTCCGATCCGAGCGTGTGTGGGGAAGCCAATGCAAAGAGGGGCAAAAGAGGGAGAGAGGGGAACGGGAATCTGGATGCTTCGGTTGGCAGTGCCCACTCCTTGTCTCGGGAGCACCTTTCCTCCACCGCTGAATTCCTTTACAAATCAACAGCTGCCGCACTCTCCATGCACCCTCCCCTCCTCACTTGTAATTTGACCCTCCCATAGCCCTACGGTTATTTTTAACTTTATATTGACTGCATAATTTTCATTATTGTTCAATCATGCCGGCCTGGAGACAAGAGGCACGGACGTGTCCATGATTTCTGCATCTCCTGAAGCAGGTGGCACCCTCCCGCTTCTTTCCTCCTCTTCAGTTCAGGTGGCTCTTGCTCTTCTTCACCTTTCCTAAAAAAGCACCTGGCTCCAAGGGCACCGAGGCCGCTCTGCCGAGGAAGGTAAGAGTCTTTTTTTTTTTAGGGCTGGGTCTCTCCAGGGTCTCACTTGCTTTGCCAGCTGAAGAGCGTAGAATCTCCTGGAATCCCCAAGCGTGCAATCTTGAGGCAACTTTACTCCAAAGCACAGCGGTCCGTCTTCAAAGCAACTTTGAAAGGTGGGAGTGATAAGCGAAAGACATTGGAGGAAATAAAGAGTCAAAAGAAGAAAGATGTTGACCGGAGGTGGGAGTGAAGGTGGGGGGCACATTTGGGGCATGCGAAATGTTCCCTCGCATCTTGAGCCCTTGCAAGCACCTGCTCAAGAAGGGTCACTGGGAAATCAGCCGGAGGGGATAATAAAGATTAAATGGACCAGCGAGCTATTGAAAGGAGCCAGCTTTTTCTCCTCAATGATTTGTGGGATGCTGTATGGAGAAGTGTAACCCAGACACACATTTCTTGTATAAAGCACTAAAAACATAAGTGAGCATAGAATCTATTTTGCCTTTAGTGAGACACTCGGTACGCTCAGGGTTTGTGTGGCTACAGCATCTAGGGAGTAGATTTAGGGTTAGGAACTACAGGTAGCCCTTGACTTACTACCACAGTTGAGCCCAAAATTTATATTGGTAAGTCAGATAGTTAAGTGAATTTTGCCCTATTTTACAACCTTTCTTGCCACAGACGTTAAGTGAACCACTGCAGCTATTAAGTTGTTTGTTAAGTAAATCTGGCTTCCCCATTGACTTTGCTCATGGGAAGGTTGCAAAAAGTGATCACACGTCCCCGGGGCACTACAACTGTCATGAGTCAGTTGCCAAGCATCTGAATTTTGATCATGTGGCATGAGGATGTTGCAATGGTCATAAGTGTGAAAAATGGTCATGTCACTTTTTTCAGTGCTGCTGTCACTTTGAATGAGTCACTAAATGAACTGTTGTGAGCCGAGGAGTACCTGTAAGTGACTTTCATTTGACACTATTTAGACTGAAGTTTTAAGGACAATTTGGGGTAGTATATTCTGAACTCAAACCCATAGACAGATCTAAGAAATATAGTAGGATTGTTGGGAGCCAGGGAGAGGATGTTTAACTTGCGGCTATTTTCTCCCTAAATGCCTGACCTTGGCCCCTTTATTAATGGTAGAGCTTTTTCATGCATCAGGGAAACTAAAAGTAGGCTGAAGAATATTGCAGAGCAGACTTTTTCTCCAGGTGGTGGTGGTGGTGAGAATATAACCCTCCCCTCCATGGAGACGGTGGAACAGAGGCGTGTTGATATGGCTACACAGGAAGATCAAGGCCGGTGGGAGGGGGGGGAAAACGTCTGCAAGCTAATCCCAGTATTTGAGCTTTCCAAGGCCTTGGCCAGGACTTACGGTCCAGAGATCCATGAATATGCTGGATGCACACAATGAAGAGGGGAACTTGGTTTATGGATATCCTGCATGCAACAGGCTGGTAAGGGGATTGTATGGAGTAAATGAAGAACTCTTGATGGTGTGTGTTTTTAGTTATTTATACATTTGTATCTCAGGTAGCGAGAAGAGAAGTAGAAAGGTAAGTGCTTGGTGTCTTCTATTCAAATCCGAATGTGAAATTAAACTGTCTAGGAATTTTGAAAAGCTTGGAGGTTATGAAACATATTTTCCTTCAGCCCTCATGCTTTCTTTGATCTGGCTTCCCTACATAGGCTGTGACTAGTAAAAATCTACAAGTGCAAATGATGTGTGGCAGTTACCAACCAGCTAGACGTCGATGGAGATGGTGCTTATTGTTTGTCCTTTGGATTTGCTCTGGAACAGGTAAAAATGAGGCTGCTAAAATTCAGCTGTCCCAATTTTTAATCCACAATGAGTGATTTGTTAGGGCTAATGCACTCTGTCCAAAAGGGGAGTAGAGGTGGAGAATGTGAAATCCCACGTATTTACCAATGTAGCATGGCTTTAGTATTATTTCTCCTTCTTCTTATCCTTTTTACTCTCATCTCTTATCAGTATTATTATGATGATTATCATTATTCTGTTGCTTTGCATGTATAATGAGAGCTTCTGCACAGGAGACAAATTCCTTATGTGTCTGATAACACTTAGCCACAGTATTCAATTCAATGCGATTCTTATTTTCCCAATCATGTCTATCATAGAATTTTTGTCTCACTTGAATCCCTGAGCAGCTTGCAAGCTAAAACCATTTCTGACCACAGTTATGAAAAACTAAATGGATTGTGTATTAGCAGCTAGGCATGCAGGAGGCATAAAACCTTTCAAACTCTTAAGTACAGAACACTGAAGTATTTGTATGTGTGCATGCGTAATCAAAATATTGCATATTTGTTTGCCATAATTTATTCAACAAGGTATATATGGAGTTATTCTCACAAATGGCTGTCTGGTTTCTGCTTAAACACACCAACTGGACAGAGCCTACCATCTCTTTGGGTAAAGGGTTCCACTTTTGAACTGCTTTCATTGTTAAGTATCCACCTACCTGGAACTTATATCAATTACTTCATGTTCTGCCCACTGGAGCATTCCAGATTATCTCTGGGTCTCATTCTTCTGTCCCTGAAGATGATTGCCAAATGCTCTCTTCTTCTTAAAGCCAAACATTCTCAGAGCTTTCAAGCATTTTTTATGGGACTTCATTTCCAAATTCAGTGACCATATGCATGGTTTTATTCTGAACCTATATTAATTTTTCTAAATCCTTTTTAAAGCCTTATGTTCAGAACCAAACACAATACTAAAGATGAGATGTGATCGATGAAGAATGATGTGGAGTTGTTACTCGCATGGTTTGGAAAGTGTACTTTTCCTACAGTTGCATCCTAAAAGTAGGCTCCTGTTTTTGGAAGCCATTGACTCAAATTCAGTTTGCTCATCTCTCTTTACAAGCACTATGTACCAAATCAGATATCTCGCCTCCTATGCTTTGTAGCATTTTCAAGGTTCACAATTCAGTAATGCCACAATTACCTAACACACACCCTCTTGGGGGGAGAAACTAAAACAAAAGTGCCCATTTCTGCCTTTTCTTAGTTATTAACATTTTGTCATTTTGCAATTGGTAATTGACCATTTTCCTCTTGAATGTTTTATTCCGAATGAATTTAAAGGAGTGTTATTGTTCGTAGCATCCTTTGCCAATCTCAACTCAGCTGAGGACTTTTGTCACCACTTTTACCCTTCATGGCTACTTGTATAGTGACACAAATGTATTGACAAGTACTGGCTGCATTTTTTCTTACAGTGACCTTTTTTACCTTTTTTTTATTGTTATTGTCACTTCTGTTTTCACTTTTTCCTTAAGCCTTTTTCTCTACAGAAACATTGTTTGCAACTGTGTTTCACTAATATCCAGGTTTAATTAGTCTATAAATCTAACAAATAAAATAATATTCTAAAAGCAAAAATTCAAGATTTTGTTAGTATTGTTCTCTAAAGTTCCTCTTACTTCCATCTCCTCAGTTACATCTTCTCTACTGCTTAAGTTCAAATTAACAAGAAGCTCCACCACTTTAATTAGAACCTAATCAATAGAGATGATTAAAATAGTGATTTTTCTTCCTGAAAGAGAAACATCAGAGACAAATGTTAGGGACTTCCTGAAAATAATTGACAGGTTTTTGTCTCCTACAATTTTGTTAGGGTAATTGAAGTCTTCTATCGTGATACCTCAGGCCCCTTTGATAGATTCGGAGTTTGCTTTTAAAAAGCAGCCTCCATCTTTTCTTTTTATCTGGGCAGGGGAAAGTGGGCTCCAACAGTAGCACTCCACGCATTAATTCCTCCGCTCATTTTAACCTAGATGCTCTCTACAATATCCCCAAGTTCACTCCTTTGGATTTCTTGGGAGGTATGGATACTTTTAGCAACCAGCCCAACGCTTCCTCCCTTTCTACTGTTTAGGTTCCTTTTAAAGGAATGGTGTTTTCTCCTCAGCTGAAGTGTGGCCACTCATTGGTCTAATCCTTTGATTTGTTCTTCAAACTTTCCTATAATAGATGATTGAAAATATATGCCAAGCTGTTTTCAGGCAAAAACAGACACATGACACATTGCAGGTACAGGTTCTTATCTGGTAATGTTCACTTTGTTTTTTAAGATAATGCCAGTGGAGGGCCTCTGCATCTCCTTCTCTTTCTCAGGTTCTCAGATTAGCCAAGTACAGACTGTGGATTTAAAGGGAAAAAGTTCTAGGGACCCTTCCTTAAATTCAATTCTTTGCTCAGTGATAGGAATGACCTTGTCCAGTATTTTAAAAAAAGGCAATTTTGTTGGTCTTTCAATATCTTTTAATATCCATCTGTTTATTTTATTAAATATTAAATGTACTAATTTAATTTAAATTTCAGCATAATTATTACCTTCTTGCAGTTTTATTGCTTTTATGGTAGGTATTTTGAATGCTGTTCTAACGCATGATTTTAGCATTTGCAAGCTGCGCTAGTAACTTTCTTCTGAAGGGTAGCCTATCCATTTAAAAAAATAAATATATACAGAAGGTGTCTTTTCCGCTTGGTCTCCCCCAAAATATGAAAAAGTACATATAAATGACCACATTGTGCTGGTTTAATGATTTTCTGTTTTTCTAACATTAACACAAGTTTGGGTGGGCTTGGGATGCTGTATCTCTAAGGCTGTATCTGGGAAGTAATGCAGCTGAAGGGCCTTAGATTACATTTCCTGCTGGAGGATGTCCTACAACATTGCCATGAAGTACCACTGACTCCAGCAGGGGAACGCAATCTAAGGCTTGAAGAGTAATTGTGGAAGAGAAGGTGGGCTCCTAGAAGTCATGGGCTTCCCCAGGCAGCTTCTTTAATGTGCTTTCCTCCAGGCAATGAGGCAGGGCAAAATAGTGAAGCCAGCAAGTGGGGGCCTTTTTACAGTATCCACCTGGGACAAGCTGAGGAAAGTGAAGAATGGATCTTATTATACTTTGCCCTCAAGCCATGCTTAAGACATCTCCCAGAAACCAATATGTTCTTTTGCTTTTCTGGGGAGCAGAGTCTCTATTAACCTAGAGATTGCATCTAAATTGTGGAGGTGGGAGCAGGGGAGCAGGAGAGATACAGTATTTCAAGAGAGGCTGGGTGGCTGGCCATCTGTCAGGCGTCTGCAGCTGTGGATTATCTTCAAGGTCCCTCTCAAACCTGGCATGCTCTGACTCCTGCTTTACTAGAAAACTCCCTCCCACTCAACCACAATATTCTCTGCTTCTTTCTGACCATTTCTTCGCCTTTCTAAAAACACCTGAGGGGGCACTGACAATAAGGGGGCTAGAAGGTAAAATTTCCACTTCTCCTGCCAGCCAGCCCTCACACTGTAACTCGTCTTCTCCACCACTCTCATTACCAGAGTAGCCATCAAAAGCTTTGCAAAAGGGAGCAGGCACTGGACAATTTGTGTTACATCAGATTTGAATGTGGAATTAGTAATAGTGATTCTTCTGATGGAATAATGAAGGAGAAGGAGAGCAAGATTTATTACAGCTGCTCATTTCGAAAGACACTAGGTGGATCACATCCAAATATATAATTGAAACACATAATAATTAAATAATAATAATAATAAAGCCAGAATAGTTTAAAAAAAACAACATGGAGATTTCACACACTCCCTAATCAGGTCTGGTCTTAAGAGTCTTCCCAAAGCCCAGGCACTCACCTGGGCTTTGGGGTGGGGGATGCTATTGCAGTGGGCTGGGCCAGCAACAGAGAAGTGCCATAAGACAACAATGTTTAAGTAAGGAGGGCCAGATTACACCCACTTTGCCCAAATGCAATGGGCTGGCAGAACAATGACAGAAGTAAGGCATGGCTGTATTTTGTGAAGGGAGTTCCCTTCTTTTGCTTTTTGTTAGCAAAAGATAGAAAAGCTTAGATGTGGATGTAGCAGATTCAATTGGCCAATAGATGCTGGGTAGTTTTCAGTCTCTAACTGGCTCATCACCCCAGTCATGCTAAAGCTGCAGGAAATCATGCACAGAGGATATGCATATGGTTGGGAATTTTCCATCAATGCCACAGATATTAAGTGAAGTGGCCCTGGGGATGAGCTGGGGATGAGCCAAAGGCTGCCTCGTGAAAACCTACCCTTGGACGACGGTCCTTTGAACTTCAGAGAGAGGGACCGATGGAGGAGGAGGCTGTGATCTACATGGCAGCAAAAGTCATTTCCCTCACGTTTTTCCAGAACTGTATAAATATACTGAAAACATATCGTATAAATGGTATAAATCTGCTGAAAGCTTGTCCAGTGTTGGGTTTCAAGGTCCTTCTAATGATGCTGGGGAAACAACAGGAAATCTGTCTAGACCGCAGTCACTAAGCCCTGAAGTCCAACACTGCCCAGCAGATGCTGGCTGTGAACGTTTAAACAAATGGGCTGAAGGTTTCGCATGATTACATACTCAAGCCCAGGAAAGGACACAGCTTCTTTAAGGAGCCACAAAGGGGCGCAATGCAATACTTGTTCCAAAATATTTCAATTTCCCCTCTAAAGTGCTGCACACCCTTACGTCATCCAGACATCACTCCAGCAATTTCAAACCTTAGTTACTGCTCTATTGGTACAGCATCGATGAATGATATGTGTTCTTTCCGTTTGGCTGGGAAAAGCCATAGAGCCAATAAATTGGGATGTGCCAAATTAAACGATTAAGTCTGCTTCCAAATTTTTAGCAGCAGGAAAATATATATATAATATTTTGTTTAAATTCTCTTTCTCTCCAAGAAAAAGTTTGGATTAAAAAAAAAAAAAGCATACGAAATATGATCATACATAACCACAGAAGGCAAAATAAGGAAGGTGTTTGAGAAAAATTCAAAGGCATTCCCACCCCAAATATACCTGATGAGGACAGAGCACGTTCAGGATCCATTAGGAAAGAGAAGCAGAGAAAAGGGATATCAGTTTGCTTGAAGCCCTTCAACATATATCTGATCTGGGGTATAATTAACTGAATGGTTGGAGCTGGATATAATTAACAGCACCCCTTGAAGAGGGTGGGTGGGGGGGTAATCCAGGTGCACTTGCATGATCCAGTAGCTGAATCCTCAAGAGAGCAGCAGCACTTGAACAATTGAGAGAGATCCCGTCAGCGCTGCCCCCGATGACCCTTTCTCCACAGCGTTTGCTCCACTCCTTGCTTTTCTTGCCTTCTGTCCTCATTCATTGTCAGATGTTTCATATTCTTCACATGAGAGCATGGAAGAGATGTCACAAAGAAGTAAACACATTCTAGATTCAAACTCCTGACTGCTTTGGCATAGATTCTGTATTTGGGAATGAGGAGAAACGGAGTGAAGGCAGCTTTGGCACCAGAGGCACAATCTCTGTTTTGCTCTGCAGTTGCCTGGCACCATCTCACTTGTCTGCCTGAGTCTGCCTCCACCTCCTATCCTATCCTGGGCTTTCGGGAGGTCTTGCGAAAAGGCAAAGGATGCACCAGCCGGGGACTCTCCTCCACGGGTCGAGAAGTGCACGTCATCAGCCTGCGCAAGGGAGGGCCTGCCAACGCTCAGGTACAGGGCAATTGGGTTGAGGGGGCAACACTGGCTAATGCTCTGCGTGGTTTGGCTGCCTCTGACACATCCCACTCCTTGAAACTGGCTTGGATTGGGAGGAGTGTATTTCCCACAAAATCTTCTGTCATGGAATCTGATAAGAACTCAGGTAAGTCCTACATGTTAGGGGGCCAGATGACCTGAGGAATTGCCTTATCCCCATCACATTCAACCAGTCCCATCTGGTCATGCAGGGAAGCTATGCTGTGGACCCCTCAGTTAGAGAATTTCAACTGGTGGGGTCCAGTGAGAGGGCCTTCTCTGCTGTTGTCCCTGCCCTCGGAACGTCCTCCCCTCCCCAGAGGACAGGCGCCCCCCCTCTCTCTCCTGGCCTTTCAAAAGAGTCTGCCAACTCGCATGGCCCTTGCAGACCAAGGGTGCCTTAAGGCCCTCCACCCATCTTTTAACTTTTAACTGATTTTAATTATGTTTCCGCCTGGCTCCTTTTAATGATGTATTGCATTTTTATATGTTTTTTATACTCTTATGCTTTTAAACTGCACACCTCCCAGAGTCACTCTGAGAGTGAGATGGGCAGTGCCTAAAATTTGATAAACAAATAAATCAATCTCTAGGAACTGAATTCCAGCTTAAAATAGAAAGCTCAGAAACTGCCCAATTACAGTCCTGCAAGTCTGGAAAACGTATTCTTCTCCTCTCATCAAGTGGTAATTTATGCAGTAAAACTTTTGAAGGTCGACCCTGATAGTTAAAATGATTTGGTAGCTTATACATTATTTGCTTACAATGATACGAAGAAATTTTTTTAAAAAAGGACGACCTCATCAAAGATAGATCAGCTTTGAAATTTGTTTGCTTGTTTGGTTAAATAATTTATAGGCCCCTCCCATTTCACAGCTGTGATTCTGGGCAGCATACCAAGATTAAAACAATCATAACAGTATCAACTAATTATGCCCTGGTTAAACAGTAACTGCCGAAAGAAAAGGAACATCACCACAAAACTCGCCTAACTCCCAGGGCCAAATATCTGGAGGAAAAGCCAGGTCTTTAGAGCCTTACAAAAATCTATCAGGGTAAGGGCTTCTGGCCAGATACTGTTCCATGAGGCAAGCTATTAATGTAATGTAATGTAATAATTTAATAATTTAATTTAATTTAATTTAATTTAATTATTTAAATTTTATTTTATTTTATTATTTTTTATTTTATTTTGTCAAGTATGTATTAGATAATAGATATAAGTATAAACATGATTATAAATACATGAAAAGATACAAATAAAAGGGAATATTAGGACAGGGACGGTAGGCACGCTGGTGCGCTTTTGCACGCCCCTTACAGACCACTTAGGAATGGGATTTGTCATACTTCAGATATCCTCAAGAATTCTAGGCTACCTCTTGCTTCATTTCTGCCAAAATCGGAGATAAATGTAAGTTTATCAGATGAAGGTATTCCAAGACCCATTTGATAAAGATACACAGAATATAATCTAAAATGAAGATCTGTGCCGAAGAGATTTTATCTGTTTGACCTTGTTTCAGGTAACTCTTATGTTGGCTCCAAATCTTCTGAGCGGGGCCCCCATCTTTGTATTGCGTTCCCAGCAGCCAGTGCAATGGATGTTGTCATCTTCTCCTGCGAAAAATTGGACCTTCCAGGTGAGAATAGAATTTGGACCGAACAGTCTACAGGACAAAGGTGGAGGAATTTACATTTGGAACCTCTGAAGAGGAGGTGACTTTTCCCTGAGCAAATAAAAATGATGAACAAAATCTTAGCATATAGATTGGTAGCAAATCAATTTTTAATAGTGCTTTAAATCATATAAAATCCACAATCATCTATATTTGTTTGAGCTCAGGATTATCTTGTATAATAATTTATTATTGTTCCACTGTATAGACGGGAGAATTTGAGTTAGTGACGTTTCAATAGGACTTTCAGACATTTGGCAAAAGGAGGACCTGTCCTCCTACCTTCCATCTGGCAGGCAGGCATAGCTTTTAAATTCAAATATTGTCCAGCTTTTTGAATATCTACAACAAGCATGTCCAACCTTTTGGTTTGCCTGAGCCACATTAAGTGTGGAGGAATTGTCTAGGGCTGCATATAAAATAGTTAATGCATCTACATAACTAACTTCCTTTATTTTTGTATATTTGCTATTATGATCTTGTGGGGTCACATCACTAGCTGTTCAGAACCACAAGGGGCCTGTTGGCCTCAGGCTGGGCATGCCTGATCTACAAGATACTTCTTGAGCCTCCCAATCACCTTTAGCACATTCCTGCAAGTGAAAAATCAGAATAATTTCTCATGCTGGAAAAAGTAATTCCATGTATTTGTAGACCTGGGTACTTGTTTTTCTTTTGCAATTGTTCACTGTAACTTTTGTCACAGATGTAAAAAAAAAATACAACCCAAAACCTAGAGTGTATCCCTCTTTTGCCCCCATTTGTCCTTTCGAATTGTCTGTACCCTCCTCTGCCTGTTCAGATATCTAGTAACCCTAGGGTTGAGTGGGCCTGTAAATCTATGGCTGAGGGGTAGCTCTTGTCACTGTCTCCCAGATTAAAGTACAAATGAGATCTGCTTGGGGGAATCCAATTAATTTAAGGCCAAGATTCTTTCCCCTTATCTTTCCCTTGTCTCCAGGTCTCTCGGGGCTCTAGCATCTCAGCTTCTCAGCTGGTGGCATCTGCAGAGACCGACTTCCCAGATACTGCGAGAGGCCTGCTTAAGTGGGCACGTAGGAAACATGGAGGGGTCACTTCATTGGCTGAGTATCGTGGAGTCAATACAATCTACACACGCCTGGGGTCTGGTATGGGCCACACGGAAGCAGAGCTGCCTTCAGAATTACCTGCTCTTTCTATGGGAGGATGGGATGTACTCTGGAGGGCCTTAATGCAAGCGGTAGAAGTTGTTGGGTTTATAGAGTAGCAGTGAAATGGGCGTGAGCATGTTGTGTTTGTATGGTGGTAGAAAGGAGCCTTTGAGCTTAGACCTAAAAAGAGGGGCTTCAAGAAGGAGGAAGACCAGGCTTCTAACCTGAATCAGATGCAAGTATGAATCCATAATTGTGTTAAATGAAGAATGTGCTATTAAATTAAATTATTATTAAATCAATAATTATGCTAAAAATATTTCTTCACATGGGTTACAATTTGGTTCGTGTTTAGGTGGATCCTATCAGGCATAGAGGTTGAATGTCAGCGAAATAAAGACAGAGACCACTGTTGACAGTGTCAAGTGAAAACCCTTTGCCAACCAAAAGAGTGGAGTTGGACTGAAAGGGTCTTTGATGTTAAATTAGCAGAGTTTTTCCCCCTCCTTAGTAAGACCCTATCTCAGCAGTTATGTACATTCTTAATTCTCTTCTTGCTTCGTCCCTCAATAGGTGGGACTGCCCAGGCAACTTGCAAATTGCGTAGGAATTTCCTCACACCCAAGCACTTTGCTTCTGACCGCCAGCAGCAGCCCCTGAGAATTTGCCAGAATCCTGACCCTCCTCAAGACCTTGAAGTTCACATTATCCTTTCCAAAGGTGTTGCCCCCAGGTATGCACTCGCACCTTGCCCAGAGGGTCTAACATGGATGGGTGTCTGAAAATAATACAGAAAAAGCCAGTTATATTTAGAAGAGGCTGAACTATTATGGAAACCTGATATTGTTCTTTGGAGTTGGGTGGGGAATGGAAAAGGATGCAAAAAACGTGATAAACTGCATCAAAATGGCTTATCTCTAGGTACTTTAAAATGGAATAAAAATCACAAACATTGGGAACTGCTGAATGTTGTTGAAACTGTGTGTGTGTGTGTGTGTGAGAGAGAGAGAGAGAGAGAGAGAGAGAGAGAGAGAGAGAGAGAGAGAGAGAGAGAG
>JANHFT010004083.1:72661-92349 GCA_032467955.1 Pseudoxenodon macrops
AGAGAGAGAGAGAGAGAGAGAGAGACAGAGAGAGATTCAAGGAATCCTCGCAATTCGTGGGAACACAGACTTGATTCCATAATTTTTAGCTTGATGGTCTGATACTAAAGGTGGAGGTGGCAGTCTGCTCTCTTCTAGACCCAGGCTGGCTCATCTGACTGTGGAGCTTCATGCGGTTGGAAGATCTCCACGCCAGGGGATCTTCTTGATCCTGAAGAGTGAAGGAGATGCCCAATGGATGGTTCGTGTCCACTGTTTCACTGGACAGCTGCATGTACTGGTACGGGCAGGATCTGCTATGGCACGCTTTGGGCTTCTTGGTGCTCTCTTTTCAGCAAAAAAATGCTATTGGTAGATACATGACATTGTCTGTCTCCTCCTCTGGAAATATAA
This sequence comes from Pseudoxenodon macrops, assembly GCA_032467955.1. Lineage (NCBI taxonomy): Eukaryota > Metazoa > Chordata > Lepidosauria > Squamata > Pseudoxenodontidae > Pseudoxenodon > Pseudoxenodon macrops. The sequence continues at coordinate 73,055 of JANHFT010004083.1, forward strand.
ATCCAAATATCTGCAGAATTCGGCAGTCTCACCCACCTATTTCTGTATGCCAGTCTGTACCATTGTTCTCCCTGGCATCAAACGCTATTTCTTTGGCTGGATGTCACTCCATGTTATTCCTTATTGGTGAAAGGGAGGAGTTGATTTCCTACCTAGGAGCCTTTCTAAGCACTACTGTTCTGGCTGATTCCCTGGTCTGCCTCCCCCTTTGAGTTGGCTGTTGCTCTTGACTTCAATGCTCTCAACGTATCCATCAGGGCTGTTTTCATTCCAGGCTTCACACAAAGTCACTGTCAGCAACCCAGAAAAGAAGCAGCCTCTCACTGTGACTCAGCAGACATCTCCTGAGCTGGCTAATGCTAGAGATCCTTTACAATATGCCGCAGAGGAGAAGCTACCAGCATTCACCTCTTACACTGAAGCTGAGCGGGTGAACAAGTTTCTTCTGGTTGTTGGACTGAATGGTAGGTAGTTGTTGAAAGGGATGAGGTGGAAAAAGTCCTCACCAAAGAGAAATAAAGAGGAATATTTGAAGCTCAGGGTTGTAATGAAGGGGTCCTTGGTGCTCTCTGAGCTTGCTTGTTTTCTTGCGGATGTTTCATCCTCAAGAAAACTAGGTAATACCATCAGTGCTACTAAGGAGTGCGGTAGAGCAAATTGCACTCCTTACTAGCACTGTTGATGTTACATTGGTTGGGTAATGAAACTGTACTTAGTTTAGATTAAAAAAGGAAGAGGGGGGTTTAGTTACTCTTCAGGTTAATGGTATTGGAGCCTTGACTCTCTAGAGGGCGCTGCTAGTATGCCAGATAAGAGAGTTTGCAGATAAATTACATACTGCAGAGAGGGTGCAGTGAGGGTAACATGACACATTACATTAATTTAATTGTCCTGGCATTATGTATAGGCAGCTCACCCCTGAATGTGCCTCTACATTTTTTGCTGAGTGTATAAAATATTTCATGACACTCACAACTTAATGACCTCCTGATTTTACTGTATAGAGATCATCCCACCTCTTTGTTCATACTGAATCTATAGAGGAGAGAATCCTATCATACTGAAACTCAAACTCTATGACTTCAGTAATACATGAAAGAATTCACCTACTAAGAAGAAGCTGCTGCCTGAATCTCACACTTGTTCTCTCTCTCTCTCTCTCTCTCTCTCTCTCTCTCCCCCCCTCTCTCTCTCCCTCTCTCTCTCTCTCTCTGCAGAGGCCATATCTGCTCCTCCAGACAATCATGAACTCTTTGGGCCCATGTTCTTGCATCCCTCCAAAGTTGCAGTTGAGAGACAGCACTTTCCAGAGGCTGTCACCGTAGGCTGGGAAAAGAAGCAGAAGGAAGAAGACAGTTCTGTTCTCTCTACCTTGCCTGCCGCTGAAACAGAGAAAGTTGAATCTGATTTATGCTATGGGATCCAAAAGCCCATGCATGAAAAGAAGGATATAAAGGAAGTAAGTAAACTAGCTGAGATGGTTCCAGGCTTGGAGAGAGAATAGGTCTCCTAAAATACAATTTCATGTGGAAGGGTGGATGGGCAGACCTTCAGCCGCCACCAAGGACACCATTTGTAACAGATTGCATGAACATAGGAAGCTACTTCAAAGAGTTATGCAACTGGCCAGCCGAACATTTGTTGGTAGGAATGGCTGAGTAGAATGAGTAAGCAGCTACTTTACAGATAAAGTGTCAGTTCTTTGCTGAAACAAAGCCACTAAACAACCAGGCCCAAAGGCATTCTTACAAGAGACATTAGTTTTTAGAAGTAATCTTAGCGTACACTTCAGTACATTTCTGGTCTGGTTGCTAAAGAACACTTCACATGAACTCTTTTAAGCCTTAGCTTGCATGCTTGGTGATTGTCTGTTCCAACAATACTCCTTGCCCTCCTTGACAATAGCAGTCAAGTATATGGAGGTGGTTGATGGACCAATAGAAGATCCCATATCCTCCACCCCCATACATCCTGTCCCTTCCCTCCCCTTCTTTCAATTATTAATTTGTATTTTTATTGTTATTAGAAATATTTATTTTATATGGATTTATTGCTTTTATATGTTGTAAGCCTTGCAGCAAGATGAACAGCAAACAAATTTAATAAACAAACAAACAGAACAGAACAGAACAGAACAGAACAGAATAGAATACGATAGCCAAGGTTTCTCCCAGGTTTGTCACCTGAGAGACTTTTAAATCAGGGCTCCCCAACTCCTGGTCCATGAACCGGCACTGGGCCACGGCATGCCAGAAACTGGATCGCATAAACAAGCAGAGCCCCATCTGCAGGATGCAGGCAGCATGTGAAACCGCGCTCCCTCTGGGCTGTGGGAAAACCTCTTCACAGGATTGATCCCTGGTGGCCAAAAGTTTGGGGGCCACTGTTTTAAATGGAGGAATTGAACCAAAGACCTTCTCCACCCCTGAATGCTCTCATTTGGAGGCTGAGTTCCACCGGTGAGTTATCTTTTCTTTAGTGCAACATACACAGCATCAGGTACAATCAGTCCTAGGGCTCTTCCATGCTGCTTACCTCCGCTGCTGAATCCAGCTGGAAATGACAAGAAATTGCTGTAACAATTTCAATTTGTTCTTTAGCTTTGACAACAATACTGGCCAAGTGGTTTTTGTCTCAATGGCAGTTACCACAGTGCCTGATTGCTGTCCACCCCGATGTTTTATCCCTCTGGGCCAGGAAAACAATCAGTTTGCTTGTCATAGGAGGCCCTTGAAAACATGTTGCTTTCACTGAAAGACATTTTGTATGAGCTCCACGGACTCCACCAACAGGCATCTTCCTCTCTCTTGCATCTAATGATGGATGCTTTGCTGTTTTTCCTGTTACTTGGCTTGGAATGGGAAACTGGCAGATGGTTTACATTTTCATTCATCGAAGGGAGGGAGGGAGGAAGGAAGGCAGAAAAACAGTCAGTCAGTCAGTCAGTCAGTCAGTGCTAGTAGTCCACTGCTGAACTGGCTTTGGAAAAACATACAGCATTTCATTTCCATTTCAGGCTGTATTGATCGTCTCTGATGAGCTGTGGCTTACCCTAACTGTTTGTGTGCCAATGGAACAAACAGATAGCAAACGGACTGGTGCTTCAGTGTACTACTTATCTGAGATTTAGAAGAAAAGCCTCATAAAGCAAGTTGAGGTTCAGACTTTATGTGGGCAAAAATTATGCCAGTTGGTCTGTGATTCTTACAATTAAACTCTTGTGTCAAATATAAACCTCTTTCTTTCCTAAAGTTTCCTTTTTCTTTTCAACTTCAACCCAGGCATTTCCTTCAGAAGACAGAAAGTTACAGGACCGTCCTTTTCACCGTGTCCAGCTCAGCCTAGAAGTGTCCAGTTCTGAGGCTTTTGTCAAACAACCAGGATTCTGTATCGTCTCTGCCAACAGCCGGGTGTTTGTGGAAGTAATACTGATATTCAGTTTGGAAAAAAATTGACTTCTGGTGCAAAATTTCAAATTTATTGTCCCTTAAATAGTACAAGGCCACTTCACATTTCCAAGTTGTCTTATTTCAGGGGTTGTGGCCAAGACTCCCAGCATCTCTCACCTTAACTAGGTCAGAGTCTACTTACTTCTTTTAAAGTACCGATTTAGATATTACTTCAGGTGATGGGTTTCAAAATCCTACATATCTGGAGGGTGTCAGCTTTGGAGCCTTTTGCTCTTTTCCTCAAAACTTGGGAAAGATGATCTCAAAGACTATGTTAATTAGAGGCTCCTTCAAGAATTGTTCACTTGGGTGAATATTCTTTTTCTTTCTTTTTGTTAGCAATTATGGAAGAAAAAGTGAGTTTTCAGGTTGGAGTTCCTCTGTTGGGAAGGCTTCAGTAAATGGGCCTTCATCTTGCCAAATAATGGTTGGTGGGATTGCCCAGTTTTTACAAGGAAATAGTATAAACTGTTAGTTGGCCAATCAGCATTTTTGGGAGAGTTTTTTAGAAAAGCAACTACAGCCATATTTATGATAACCATCAAGAAAAATCCATATGATTGTATATATTTGGGCTCCAGCCCCTGCAGGTAGAGCCCCATTATGCTTTCTCTGTTCCTTACTCCATTCTTTCAAGATCAAGCATTTGGGTTTGCTAACTCTATGGTGTTTTTATTTTTGTCCTCCAGGCATCTTTGGTCACCTTTCACTTCTGTCTTGGCTTCACCATCCAACAATGCTTCATCTCTGCCTCTTCGGATTCTTCAGTGGTATCTTCATACCTGCTTATCCAGCACGGCTGTGCAGCTGATTCCCATGTCAACCTGTTAGCACCTCAACAGGCAGTTCAGGACCAGGCATCACGCCCAAGATACCACCAACGCCAACGACTAAGTTTTCTGCTCCAGCCTCGCTCCAATGACTCCATTCATTTCTTGCATTGCCACCTGACACTCTGCAGCAAGGAACCTCATGACTCCAGCAAAACTAGCGGTTCAATCCCCAAGGTCTCTATAGCCTTTTAGAGCAGGGAAATGAGCTTTTAACAGTTGTCCAGGAGCCCTGTGCAAATACTCACCTTCCGCCTCTGACGCTGTCCTGACATAAGAAGATGTCTTACGTTAGGTCAGACCACTCACCAAGCTTTGGGTTGACCATTTGGTTAGATATCAGACACCCCTGTTTCTTCCACCTGTCTTGGAGTTTTTGTATGCAAATCAGGTGCTCAATCACTGAGCTGTGGCATATGTTTTGTCCAAAGCGTGGAAAAGTAGAGCTTAAGAACAACTGGGACCTTGGGGAGGGGTCAAGGCAAAAGGGAAGCTTCTTCATTTATCTCAAATGAGTTTCTGCACAGAATTGCTTAATGTAGAGTAACTTATTTGGGAAATTAGGTGCATGATGTTATTGAAAAATATATTTGGTTCAGACTCCCCCCCCCCTTGCAAAGAGATGCTCTTTGAGACAGATTTTTGTTTCAGTGCCAGTTTGAGAACAAAGCCTGCAGGAGAGAAGAGCCAGCCAGCGGGGACTTCCTGCGTACCATCACAAAGCCCATCATGGTGACCATGGAAACGCCACTCAGACCTGCTTCTCCTAGTCTGAAGCCAGGTAGGTGCTTTGGCTGTTGGTTCGGGAGAATGGCATCCCTCCCTCGCTCCAGAGAGATCTCGGTGCCTGCATTTGGGGAAGACAATCCGCACCACCCCTTTCCAGGATATGCATGAAAATCCAGAGATATAGGACATCTCCTCACATCTAGTTATAGGCAACGTGTAGCAGTGATTTGGTGGACCAATGTAACTAAAAAAACTTGCATTTGTTTTATGGAAGCCATTTCCAGATGTCTCCTTTTGTCAGCCTCTCCCTCCTTGACTCTTACATTCTTTGCCATAGATAATTCCCTGGCTAACCAGCAAGGAAAAGCAAAGGATGCCAGGAAGTTGCAGAAGGCACAGCAAGTTCCGAGTGAGTATGTGCTGATGTCTTACTTCTTTAAGCATGTATCCTGGGATATGGAGAATAGAGTCAGTTCTGAATCTGAATTCCATCTCTTCTCCTAGAAGAGGTCCCGGGGGCTTTTCCCGTAGCTCAGTTCAAGTGCCCTACTCCCATCCGTGAACCAGCAGATAAGCCTTGCTGTTCCCCATTGCCATTTAGCCATGGCTTGCAGCCAGAGGACAATGTCATTTCCCACACAAAGGCGGCCATCCTTCTCACACTTTCTCAGTGTCACCAGCTGACAGGAAAAGCATTTGCCAATTGCGGTACTACCACAACTGGCAATTATTTTGACAAATGGCTGTACTGCAGGTTTAACTATGTGTTGGAGCTTGCTTCTCTTTCATTTCTCATTCATCTCTCAGAGTGGAGATCAGCTGCCCAAGCAAGGTGTTTGGGAATGAGGGGCTGTTTATCTGCTGGTCCTCCTAGCCTGTCCTCAGGCCTAGATCAAGCGAACTACAGACAGATGTAGAAAGTCAGTTATGGAAGCTGATTCTAACACAACTCCGTGTGTCAGACTTATAACAGACTTATAGCTGTTGTTTGTTCTGCTGTTGTATCATACACGGTTAGGGGCTGTGCTATGAAGCAGTAGAGAAAGAGAAAAAATTCTCTCATACGTTTTATTTTGCAGCTACCCATCACCGCTGAGCAAGTACAATTCAGGCAGATTCAGGTCTCCGAATTGAGGATTAAGAATTAATAAAGAAAGGACACCAGATTGATCCTACCCTCCTGTGGCTCACCTGATAGGTCTATCAATAAGATGGACAACCAAATACACGAGGTTGTACCCATGTCATAGTATGTTTGCAGGACAAAACACTGCTTTAACATCAGAACATCTAAGGATGACTTTAAGCAGCTCGAGGTATGGGTTGGGCACAAAGTGAAGGCAAATATCTTGTGAATATAGCAAAAGAAGCAAGGAGAGGAGAGGAGGGAGGCACATCAGTATCATGGAAAGGCTCAATCAAATATGGCCATATCAATGACTCCTTCTACAATGTTTTTCTAGTTCTTCAAGGTATACATTTGGCTCTATTTCCATAGTAGTGTTGGGGGGAGGGGGGGAGGAAAGCTTCCACTTGTTTAATGATTAATTTAATGATTGTTATGATTCCAGTTAGTTTTCATTAGGGTTGTGTGAAACTTACCGATTCAGGAGCAGACTGTACTGAATCTCCTCCTGATCATACTCTGGGTATCTCCTGTGACAGAATGTCCAAGGTTATCAAATTTGTTCTTGTCATGTTGACCTGAGTTGCATGAATCACACACATAAGCAGAGCCGGGGAGTCTAAAAGAGGTTGTTATTAGACATTTAGCTGTTGTTTGGGGGAGAGGTGAAAGACAAAGACTGACAAGAACATGGAAGTACTGTCCATCACAGAAGAAGTTATGATACATCTAGGTTACAGAAAACAGTGGAGTTCAAAGGACACTTCAAAGACTTCCGAAGAGACATTTGATGGTTGGGATTCCAGGGGAAGAGGCAGTGAGAGGGAGGGTGAGTTATGAGCTTAAGATCTCAGAGAGAAGGAAAAAAAAGAGCAGACAATAACAGAAGATAAAGCAGCTGGCAACTCTTTGTCTCTACAATGTTATATATAAGTCAACTCTTTAATGTTACAAGAAGGAGTTACCCGGGGCAGGGAGGAGGAAGGGAATTGTTTAAAATCTGTCTAGCTATCTGAAAGTTAAAATAACTCCCCACACAAGAAGGAAGGAAATAAATATAAACAAAATAAGATCTATTAATGAGGGAGGACATGAAAGGAAGAACTTAAGAGATAAGCAGTGAAGGAAATACAATAGCAATAGATTTATACTGCTCCACAGTGCTTTACAGCACTCTCTGAGCTGTTTTCAAAGTCAGCAAATTGCTCCCACCAATCTGGCTGCTCATTTTACTAACCTCAGAAGGATGAAAGGCTGGTCAAGATTGAACTCCTGGCTGTGAGCGTAGTTAGCCTGCAATACTGCTTTCTCACCACTGTGCCACTAGGGCTCATAATATTTAAGAAAAAGCAGAATTGCAAAAATAACAGGAGCAACAACTAAAAAAAAGAGAATTTTGAAATATAAATTCACTATAAACAACACTTCTGGCAGTTCCAAACAACTTAAGGCATCTATTTAATTAGAAAATAGAACCTGTTAATAAAAGTAGCTATTTCACTGGTTGAATTGCATGTATTGCCTGGTTCGTTGCCATTCTAAAATGTCTGGTATAGTGTGCAGAGGAAGAACCAGATATTCCCAAGTTCTCCAGAACATATACGAATAGGCTTTTTATACCCTTAATTATTATACTGGAAAATATTAGCTGGCTTATAATTCTTTAACTTCAAAGTATATGCATTATTTGCCAGGTTTCCCAAAATAACATACCTCCCACAACTCTGAAATCTGCCCAATTTTGATCTAACGAATTTGAAATAAGAAGATTCTTTTGCAAGAGTTAGAACCATCTTCCTCTTTGTTTTAAGAAATGAACTAAAATGAATGGAACCTTGATTTTAGGGTTTTTTTTTTCCTTGCAATCTTTAATTTTTGGGACTTGTTTCATATTTTGCAACTGGTTTTATTGGGCAAAGGGAACAAGACTTCTCAATTCCATGTATTTCCAACTTTTCTGCAGCTACTCTTCCCCCAGTTCTGGAGCTCCCAGCTGTCATTGGCATAGCCTTTTCAGCATTCATCATTGGCATCTCCCTCACTGGTGGCCTCTGGTTCATTCATTCTCAGACGCGTATGTAGAAGGACAGTTTTCAATGCTATTGCTAACATTATTCCATGTTCCTTCTGGCTGCTGCCAAAGTCTGCGACAAAAAGTATCACAGTAGACCAGATGAAGGGTCTATTAGTTCAACCTGGTGTTTCCCAGAATGGTCAACCAGAGGACAATGCAGGGCCATTAAGGGTTAAGTTTAAACGAGCGCTATTGCATCCGTACCCCTCTGATGGGAACTTCCAGGCAGTAGCTTTTATGAGCTGAATAGTATTACTAAATATAGGAGACCCATTGCCTAGTTTCTCCACATCATTTCATACAACTCTATTATTTCTTTACTCTTGCTAGTGTTGAAAAGCCAAAAGATAAAACATTTTCCCTATATAAATAGCTCCAGCTCTTGAAACGTTTTTGGTGATGTATTTATCAGAACTTTAGACAGTGGTCTAAATGTAATTGCGTTGTAGCTTTATAGAAACAAACAAATGAATCCCAATATAGATTTCATATTTTTATGGCTGCTGCATATGGATTAATGTTTCAAGCTCTGACATGACAGACTAGGAAAGGTGTCCTGGATTTGCAATAATCTTACAACCCAGATTAATGAGGGTGGAACATTTGTCTTCTGGTGTATCCTCAATATCAATCTACATAAATTCCTCAAGAAGCTCTAATGAGACATATTTTCAAATGCTTTATGAAAGTCTATCCATTCGATCAGAAATAATTGAATAAGTTAAATATCATTGAATATAAAATTGTAAAAATTGATAACTATTTATCTAAAAACTAAGTAGAAATCCATTATAATCCAATAATAGTTTTACTGCAATGTAGAAAAGGATACTTTATTATAACCAGGGATTAGCCAGATTAAATGCTTACCAATAGTAAACGATAAAATAATACCGGCAATTACAGTAATGTCATTAAAGAATTAAAGAATGAACCTGCTTCATAGGTAAATATTCCCATGCATAGCAACCTAAAACCACTCCAAGACATTCAAAATAAAAATTACATTGTAACTGACAAGCAGTCAATTGGCCAGTTTACAGAGGTAGCTTAGATGTTACAGATAGTCCTTGACATACCACAATTGAGCCCAAAATTTATGCTGCTAAGCAAGACAGTTGAGATTTGCCCCATTTTGTGACTTTTCTTGTCACAGTTGTTAAGTGAGTCACTGCAATTCACTTAGTAACATGATTGTTAAGTCAATCTGGCTTCCCCAATGACTTTGCTTGTCAGAAGGTCACAAAACATTACCACAGGACATTCCAGCTGTCATAAATATGAATCCGTTGTCAAGGATCCAAACTTTGATCACATGACATGGGGATGCTGCAATGGTTGTGTGAAAAATGGTCATAAGCCACTTTTTTCAATGCCGTTGTAACTTTGATTCCTAAAAGAATGATTGTAAGTTGAGGACTACCTCTATTTCTTGTCCCACTACTATCACACAAATTTTGCAACATTTTTGTCTAAAAGCAGCAGAAAATGGCTTTGACCAGTTTGGAGGATAGAACAGAAAAGCTGTGATGTAGTTCATGCAATAATCACTGGATTATAAACTACTGGTTTCAGCAGTTTTCCTGGAAATGTCTTTCAGAAGTGGTTTGCCCTCACCTTCTTCTTAGAGCTGAGAGAGAGTGAATGACCCAGGGCCACCCAGCTGGCTTTGCCATGGGATTCAGTGCCGTCTTATTTCCTGTTTTAACAGCTATATGAACCCAGAGTCATCTGTTGGTTGGATTGAAGGGTCATTAATATGCTGATGAAATCCAGCTATGTATACCTGGGCTGAGTGATGCCATGGAGTGATGCTGCAGAGTGTCATGTCATGTGTGATGCAATGGCTGTCCGAGTGATGCCATGGGGTTCCCGTCTTGGTGCTCTGGGATCTGGATGGGGAAAAAACAGGCTTTGTCTCAAATTGTGTAAGATCAAATGTATTGGGGTTGTAGGGCCTCCAGGTTCCAGGGATCTTTTATCTTTTGTTCTAGAGAAAGTTGCACTGTCCATACAGACCTTGTGCCTTGACTGAGGGTCGTGTTGGACTCATGGCTCTTCCTCAAGTAGCAGGTTGCACTGTGGCCAGAAGGCTCTTTGCAAAGCTTTGTTTTATGTGCCAATTGCACCTGTTCCTGGATTGGGAGGCCTTGCTTAGTCACTTATGCCTTTGTCACCTCCCATTTGGATTACTGGAATGGTACTCCTGAAGAGTATTATGGAAGCTTCAGCTGGAGCAAAATGCACCTCTGTAAGGCAGGAGGGATATGTGGTGGGTTCCATCTCCAAAACAGCTCTATCTGGCAGGGCCAAGGCAGTGTGCCTTTTCTGCTGTGGCCCCCAACTCCTGGAACATCATTTCCCCCCCATCTCTGTTAGCCTTCCAGAAGTCCCCTCAGAACTCCACCCCTTTTTTTCCACCAGCCTTGGAGATCCCAGGTGGCTGAATGAGATTGAGTGTGGTTTATTCTCTCACTTTCTAGGGTTTTATCTATTTATTTCACTTGTAACTGATTTTAGATTGCTAGGGAGTTTTTAGCCGTTGTGGTGGTTTATGCCGCACAAAGTCACTTGTTTGTGAGATGGGTAGCTATATGCAAGTAGTCCTCGACTTATGATTGTAATGAAGCCTGCCCATTATGGTCACAGGTGGTACTGGTTGTTAAGAAGGGCACTGTGATCCCCTCACTTAGCAACCATAATTTCTCATCTTCCTATTTTGGTCATTAAGCGACTGTGAAAGTTGTTAAACAGAGCATGGGATGTTTATGTATCACCCCATAGTGCTTTACAGCATTCTCCAGGCAGATTACAATGTCAGCATATTGCCCCCAACAATCTGGCTCCTCATTTTACCAACCGTGGAAGGATGGAAGATCTTGAGCATGTCAAGATAGAACTCCTGACTGTGGGCCCAGTTAGCCTGCATTCCTTTGCCACCAAGGCTCATTGTTATCTCCTGTGAGAACTATTTGCCTTCCTGAAAAATATAACTTCGATCACAAATTGCTGTTCAACATCTTTCTTTTAATGCATTGAAGTAATGTTTACTGTTAGTCTTGATGTTATTAGCAATAAGCTTTTGAAAAATCATTTTCAGAAACTGTTACTTTCTTGCATGTTCCTCCTCCTCGTCCTCCCACTCACACACACACCCAGATAAATTTGTGTCCATTTTGGTAATCCTTGTTTTGACAAACATCTATTTTCAAAAAGAAGCCTTTTTCCCCTAAAAAGGACTCCTTAACCATGCTTGATACCTATGCTCTACTGACTTATACTCTACTGATATATAGTCTTTTGGGACTATATATAACAATATAGTAATAATCAAATTGGTGCAGTGGTGAAGGTGTTGGTCTAGAAACCAGGTTGCTGTGAATACTAGTCCTTCCTTAGGCATAAAAGCCAGCGGGGTGACTTTGGGCCAGTCACTCTCTCAGCCCAAACCACCTCATAGGACTGTTGAAGGGAAAATAGAAGGTGGGAGGATTATGTATGCTGCTTTGAATTGTACAAAATAAATGTGGAGTATAAATCTGATAATTTTAGCTGAATTTCCATTATCATGGATTTGAACTCCTCCCCACCCACCCCAACCCTTCTGGAAAGATCTGATCCACTTAGATTTCCCATCACTTTGACTTTCTTATATTGGCTGTACAATTATTGTTCGTGATTCTTTAAGAAGGCCCGAGATTCAACACAGAAAGTGGGGGAGAAAACTGGAAAGAAACCAAATTATGTACTTTGGCTTAGGTATAGTAAGAGTAATGAATTAAGGTGTTAAAATGGAGAACAAATGTTTTATTAATGGAAAGATCATGGAAAAGAAACATGACATTTAGGTGAGGCTCTATAGTTAAAATTACTCAGCCTTATGGTTCTGCCACATTTCATTTTTACTCATATAAGAAATGTACTACAGAACATTACTTTATAATAAGCAGACAATATGTCGCAATACTTTCTGTGTATAAGTGTAATTTTCAAATCCAGTTCTCACCATGAAGGCAACTAAAATGACACAAAGTATAGGTCAGAAAGTGAAATTAAATCTATGGGATAGTGAAATCCATGGCCCTTTTCTTTCTTCAAATTTTTTATCAGATACTGTATATCCTTTTCCCAAGATATTCCTGGGCTTTTTTGCCCAGGAAATAAAATTAGTTCTAAAAATTAAAAGTTTCATATGTTACCACTGTTCTTGAATTCTTAGGTAAGATGGCTGCCAGAAAGAAGGCCCAGCTTGCAAATGAGAAAGGTAAGGTAGTCAGCCTTGGTAATTGTATTTATTGGCACTTGATTCCTAGTTTCAAAAAATAATTGAGCTCTGCATGTGAAGAAAGCCAACCCAGTCAATTTTATTGGCTTTATATTTCCCTGGAGTTATTCCCCCAAAGTATTATGGGAGTTATAATTCAGTAAGGATCACAGATCCCTAGCTTCTCTCCCCTCACACAAAATATGGTCTTGTTCACTCTTCCGTGGGGATCTCTAGTTTGGCTTGAACACCCCAAAATGCAGTTTTCTCTACCCAAGTGCTCTTCAAATATTTCAGTAAGTTACTTGGTGCAAAAGCTCCTGTTCACTGCTTCTGAGCCAACTGTTGCACATTTCAACTAGTTTTGTTTGACCTCATATGTAAGAAGCCAGAGTTCTACATAGATGCTCAAAAAGAAACCCAAAACAAATAGTAGAAGGCAAGTTTGCCCATTTGTGGAAGAGGCAATGGCCCTAGATTGAAAGCAAGCAAGCAAGCAGAAGGGGTTGCTGGAGAAAGAAAAAGAATGGCACATTTATATTTTATTGCATTTCACCTATCAGCTCCTGAAGAAACAGCTGTTTCCACTACTCTGGATATTTCCTCAGCTTTGAATGTAAGCAGCCCTGCAGATAATTTCCTGGCCTAGAAGCCTCTCCTGAAACACAGGTAGCTGAATTTGTGAAAGTTTGTGGGAAAATATGACTGGGATTCAATGGTCACAAAAGCAATGAAGGCCAACTCTGTTGTCAGAGGATACATATGTGGAACTGTCTTTAATTTTCAATGAAATATTACTTATTCCATGGATTTGGTTGAGAATGAAGAACTCTTGAGCAAGTGTTAGATTGACAATGAAGTACCGTAATTCACAAGTGACTGGTCCTGCAGCAGCTGCAGCCATCTACTTTGCATTGCCTGAAACTTTATTTTTTTTAAAATTGGGTGAGTGCCATATAACAATCTAGCATTTCCAAACTGTATGGCATACTAGGTTCAATTTCGTATGACACTGAACTAAAATGGGCAGCCCTGTGCAAGACCAAACATGCACAAACTGTAGGTACAATCCCTACTGAAACTGCTAAGAAATATTGTATGTTGCATTTGTGCCTCCTTTATAGTATAGATCTCAAAAATAGTGAACACAGGCTGTTAGTTTGAACTCCGAGCTTTGCAATTTGGTTCCAAATGTTTCGTTTCCATTCGAGGAGACATCATCAGTCCATTTTAAATGCACTGACGATGTCTCCAAGAATGGTGACAAAATGTTTGCAACCAAATTGCCAAGCTCGGAGCTCAAACCAACAGTCTAACTACCAATACAAGCTATTAATATTCAAACACATTTCATAGTGAATATAGAGCAGCTTGTACTACAAGCACTGTTTCCACCTGTTGCAAAATGCAGTCCTACCAGAATCTATGATAGATTATGGCTAAAGAAACAGTGGGAAGTAGAGTTGATTAGTATGTTAACCTGAAAACCATCCACCTCACCAATTACAGGTAGTCCTCAACTTACAATAGGTCATTTAGTGACCATTCAAAGTTACGGCACTGAAAAAAGTGACTTATGTTCATTTTTCACACTTATGACCATTGCAGCATTCCCATGGTCGCATGATCAAAATTAAGATACTTGGCAACTGGTTTATACTTATGACGGTTGCAATGTCCTGGGGTCATTTGATTTCCCTTTTGCGACCTTCTGACAAGCAGAGTCAATGGGGAACCCAGATTCACTTAACAGCTGTGTTACTAACTTAACAAATGCAATGATTCACTTAACAAATGTGGCGAGAAAAGTCGTAAAATGGGGCCAAGTCACTTAACAAAATGTTTCACTTAGCAAACTTTGGGCTCAATTGTGGTCGTAACTCGAGGACTACCTGTATGGAAAGAGACAGAAAGGAGAGCTGCATAGCAGCTGTAAAATTTATCCCAGTGAGTTGTATACAATTGTTGCTTTTGTGTGACTGGGCTAAAGGACATGCAAAAAAACTGTAGAGGAGAACATGAGAATTGTAACAGGATGGTTAGAAGTACAGAAACCATTTTTCTATCCACTTTTTTTTTTTTTATCTCTTAACAGATACTGGGATGAATTCACCAGCTTCTACAAATAAACCTCCTAGTCTTCTCCATTACACGTGGAAGCTTCAGTATCTTTTTACTGTCCTTCAATTGGTGCTTCAATAAGTAAATGAGAAGCAGGAAGGTTTTCCATTATGGAACACGGTGCAAGGCTAGAAAACTGTGTCTCTTCCTTGAAGTGTGCCTCCTCCTCTCTCTTACTGGGCCATCAACCAAAGGAATTGTCCTGCTTGAGTCTGTGCTGAAATAGCTACATTCCTCTACTGTGTCAGATGTGCTGCTGTTGTTATACGTGGGGAAGATGTCAATTCGGGAGAAAAGGTAGATCAGGGAACATTTAATAATTCCTACTGAGTGTTATCTGGCTGTGTTTTCCTGTCCAATAGTGCTAATACTTTGTAACTGTTATATTTACATGACATGCCCTATCCAACAAATAAACTATTTTAGATCTTAATGTATTGATCTATTAACCAAGTGTACTAAGAAAATTGTGAATTTCCACAATATGGTAAACTACTGCCTACCCACAATCATAGCTCATTTCTTTATTAAATTATTATAATAAAATATAACTGTGATATTTATATTACAAATTTATAATATATATTATAACATAACTATATTCTAAAATACAAACTAAACCAGCTCCAAACGTTTTTAAAGAAGCAAGTAGCAAAAAGTTCAAAGTTCGAAAATGTTGAGATTACTTATGTCGCAACAAGGGAATTTTGTTAGTGATAACGCAAGTTTTCCTATTAAATCCACTGAGCAGACTAGCAAAAAAGGCATTGTGGCTCTTCAGCAGCAACAGTAGCCTTCACGCTTTATGCTAGTATTTGGAAGTGCCGCTCATTTGATCCACTATAACGTAACATATGCTTTGTTTGCAAACCCTTATTTAGTGATCTAGTAATTAACAGAGGTAGCTGCTGACCTACGACCGCAATTGGAACCAGAATTTTCATTGCTAAACAAGGTGGTGGTTGTGAGTTATAATATTTTTTTGCCACAATTGTTAAGCAAATCATTTCCGTTGTTAAGTGAAGGGCACATTTTTTAAACGCAAACTGGTTTCCTCCAATGACTTTGCTTGTTGCAAATTGGCTGGGAAGGCTGAAAATGGCAATCATGTGACCCCCAGGATATTTCAACCGTTGTAAAATCCATGCTGGTTGCCAAGTGCTCAAAGTTTGAGCACACAACAACCATGGCGATGCTGTGCAAGTCCTAAGTGTGAGGACCAGTTGTAAGTCTCTTTTTCAGTGTCATTGTAATTTTGGTTGAGGAATATTTATTTATTTAAAAAATGTATTGGCTTCCCATCTTACCATAGGGTAATTCTGGACAGCTTACAGTTATATTTAGGTTACCAATATTCTTCCCCTGCCACGCCACCAAGCCATGCCCTCCAAGACATGCCATACCACGCCCACCAAGTAATGCCTACATAACAGGTAGTTTAAAAAAATGGATTTCACCACTAGGTACAACTATCACCATAAAGCATGTGATTGCTTTTACAGTTCTCTCTAGCAGAATAGGAGCTATACAAAATAATATATAATCATTGTCCAATTCTGAATTACCACTAAATCTGGAGTTACAAAAGTCCCTGACTACTGTCCTACACAAAAAGAAAGATAATACATTTTGTAGTCTCCACCTTTCTCCACTTGTTCCTTTCAATTAAAAGAAGCGGTTATTGTGGTAGGGAACTCTCAACCAGCAAGATATTACGCATCTGTTGTATAACCTGAGACATAATAATGTTTCTAGCAGATGAATATCTATGGCCAGATTTGGCAGACAACACCTGGTATAAATTGACTGGATTTCAGCAAGACTATTTTGATTTCTCTCTCCTCTAGAGTTTTGGGGTAGTTTGAAAAATTGACCCTAATCCTGCTGTTATTCCTAAACTCCTTTCTCACCACAGTACAAAGAATATGCCCTCTAAAACAGTCCTGCCATTCTGGTGAAGTCATAATATTTCTGGACGGCCAACTGTGGTGCTTTTGAAGATTGGAATACTAAATTGTGACTGTTCCCATGTTTGAAGGGGAGGTCCAGAGGGGGCCAGGAGGTAAAGTGAAATAAGAGTTCTGCCTAATGAGAAAATGGCTTGCCTATAAACTTTGCAGAATTCCAACATTTCATATTGAAATATCAACCTTTAGTGAGATAAAATGTTAATAGTAAACTGAGAATGGAGTAAGTTTTCAGTTTCTTTATCAAGGAAAAGGAAATAGAAGAATGAACATATCACCCTATTATATGGAAGTAAATTAGCCATTGAGGATAGATGTTGTAAGAAAGAAAGAAGGAACGACATTGTATTTTGAATTATCCCTTACTGCACACATTGTTACTTGAAAGAACATAATAACTATTGGCCATCTATACCTACATTTTATAGTGATAAATTTATCATATGTTTTGGGAAATAAAGAGAAAGACAATTCTCAACTGAGATTTGCTAGTGAATGTCTTGGCAGCAGAGGCATAAAACAATCCCCATCAGTTTGCTTTGTGATAAATTGGTATTTTAAGAGTGGCTGCATTCACAATGGCTGCCATTTTATGAATAGGCAAGTTCCTGACCACCATTTATTTCAGTACACATAAATTGCTCTTAAAATATCAAATGTACCCAGTGGCCTGATTCAGAATAGTCTTTAGCTGATCCACAGAGACCTAGGATTCACCATCTGTTTTTATTGTTGTCCAGCTCACCAGCACTCAGCTGAATGGCAGGGAACCAACAGCTTTTTCCTTATTACTGATAATAACAGAGAAGCAATTATCTATATCAGGTTCATTGGCTTTAATTATTTTTTCAATCTGAAAATGTGCATATGTCTATGAGAGAAAAATACCGTGTATCCTAGTCAGCCCCAAATCACATCATTTGGAAGACATAATACTGAGTCAACACTCAGCAACAATTCTCTTTAAAGCCATGCAGTTCTTATTTTTTAAAACAATTTTTATTTTATTTTTAAAACACAAACACACAACTTACAAAATCTGTTGCAAGAGTACATATTTATACTTTAATATCTACATAGATTTTATAAAAATTTCATCATATTTATTTAATTATGAGTTTTGTTTCACCATCAAATTTAATACTTAATTTTTCTCTTCTGTTCCCTTTCTCTTATATGACCTATTTTACCTAATTTTGCAACAACCTTCCAAAGCTTTCTCCTACTTCCCTTTCCTTCTTTCTGTCTCTCAACTCTCTACTTCCCTTACCCCTTTCTCTCTCCTCTCCTTTTCCTACTTCCTTTTCACATCTTTTCTTCTCTCCCTTCCTTCCTCTACCTCCTTCTCTTTTTTCTACTTCCTTTCTCCTCTTCTCTCCTCTCCCTCTTCAATTCTCCTCCCCTCACCGACCTTCCACTCTCCCTATCTGTTGTTGCATCCTCCACCTACCAAACAATTTTTATTCCAGGTATAGAACATATCAATAATACGTAGCAGTTTTGTTGATGGTAATAATCTTCATTTTAAATAGTTTCTTTCCCTGTTTATTTAATTTTGCATTATTTTCTGATTGCATTCATTTTTTACATTCCTCCTTTTCACATATTTCTTATGAACAAAGTGTTTTCCACATCCTCTTTTATACCTCATTTCACATATATAACCCCTATTTTTCTTCTTATGTGTCTGCCATAATCTTCCCTTTACCTACTTTTATTCATTTAGTCATTTTCTTTTCACACAAAGCAGTAATATTTAACATCCCTAATAATCATCCAATCATATCTATATATCTAATACTATCAAGTTAAACTGCACAGATCTATATCTTATTCTCCTTTGTACCAAACTTAATAATATTAATACATTTAACTTTCCATAATTAATATCTTATCTTTTTCTAATTACTTTAACTCTCCTTTTTTTTTTAAAAAATCTTCTAAGTTCAACATATTTATCGTTTTCAAGTTTGATCCAGGTTATTACTTTTCATTTCATATCTTTAATTTTCCCTTCAAATCATATTTATGCACATTTTCATATTCCCATCATATGTATATATCATCATAATATATATCATATATATATAATATCACAGTTAACTGCACCAAGATACATCACAATTAATAGTTCTAATATGAATAGCTACATAAAAAGTTTCTTATCTTATTCTCTTTTCTTTTCCTCTTGTTGCTTTTACTCCCCCCTTCTAAACCTTTTACACTTATAATCCATCATTGTTAATTTTCCATTTCACATAATTAATCTCTAACATTTCTTCTTTTGTATTTCGGTTTCCGCCAATACTTTCCTATTAAATCATTAATATACATAAAAATCACATTTTTAAAATAATTACCAGTATACATATTTAGTTAATAATACAATTAACTCTACTACGGTATAATATTTTTTATCCTCCCTCTTTCTTCCCACCAATCTCCCTCTTTTAACCATTCTCTTTTGGTCTCTCAAAAATCCTACTTTTTATTAATTTTCTTCTCTCCCATTCTCTTTTTATTTTTTTATTTTTATAAGTATACATTCTTTCCACATGGATTCCTTTCTTTCTTTAATATGTATTGTTTGTTTAGTTGTCCTCCCAAGCTCTCTTACTTTCGTCTCACAGCTATCTCTTTTAGCTTTTAATAATTTCTTTTTTAAGAAATATTTCTCCCTTGCTACTCTTTTAAAACCACTGTTAAGCCCAGTGAAATCATCTCTATATATTTTA
>JANHFT010004083.1:93628-107636 GCA_032467955.1 Pseudoxenodon macrops
TTCAGCCTCCAAATACTCTTCAAGGGTAGCTCCATATAGAGCACATTACAATAGTCTAGTCGTGAGATGATTAGGGATTGAATGATCAAGTGCAGGGAATCCTGGTCCAGGAAAGGCTGCAACTGGTGCACAGCATGAAGTTTTGCAAAGGCTCTGCTAGCCTTGAGTGCCATCTGTTCCTCAAACAGGAGTCATGAGTCCAGGAGAACCTCGAAGTTGCGAACCGGGTCTTTCTGAGGAAGTGCCACCCCATTAAGAGTCAAAGATGACAAAGTCCCAGATCCCGGATCCCAGTGAACCCAAAGCCATTCGGTCTTGCTAGGGTTCAGTTGAAGCCTCTTGTCCCCCAACTAGGTCCCCACAGCTTCCAGGCATTGCGAAACGGCGGCCACAGCATCATTTGGGTCACCAAGAGGGAAATATACAATTGGGAATACCTATTATGCTTGTTTGTTTATGTGATTATTTATATATACATTATTTATATTACACCTTTATTATTTTTTACACATAACTCAAGGCAGCAAACATATCCAACACACCTTCCTCTTCCTAATTTTCCCATGACAGCCCTGTGAGGTGTGTTGGAATGAGAGAGAATGACTGCCCCTAACATTGTTTGTTAACAGCTTCTAATATAACCTTCATCATTGGCCCAAATCTTGGAAGAAAAGATAAACTGGGCTCATTCTTCAATGTATACACAAACAAGAACATGGCATTGTAGAACATTTTCTACCTAGACTAGAGCATCCCTGCTTGATGGGAACTAATGCCTGCAGGTTCTCAACGTTCATGCCACAGCAATTATCTTACTTTACGTTTCCCAGAAGTTGTCAGGTATTCTGCATAAAGGACCACATATTCCTTTTTCAGCCTATCCTAGTTTGCCTAGCAGAACTTGGGATATGATGTGAGACTTTTATGAGTAGTAAGAATGGTAAGATAGGCCTTCCAGTTGCGATTACAACCTACAATATTTTCTTGAAAAAGCTAAAAACATCCCAATTTTGGAACAATTGTAATGCAGATGTTGACACCTCCTAGGTACATTAAGTACTTTTTTCCCAATGATGAGCACTGTAGTCCAAAAAGGCCTGAGACACAAAGTTAAAGACCGTGTAAATAGTTTATTATTATTATTTTTAGTACAGGTATTTTGTACAACAATATTTGTTTTAAAATGGGAATGGGCTGGAAAGAATGGAAGTTATATTCTGAGTAGCAGAGAAGGGACACTGGTACGTACTTACACTAAACACATGATTTCTGGAACCGTTTGTGGGAGGGTATGAGAGAATAATACATTCTAACTGGAAAGCAAGCACACACTGTTACGGGCAGGCTGCTTCTGGATATTCAGCAGCTTGCTAGCGTTCAGTGGTCTAGCTGTACAGGATAGGAGAAAGTCAGAATATGAAGATAAAATGTGGGCAGGGAAGAGCACTGTGCATGGGATAGCCCCAGTATGATAGAGCATGTCATTGGCTTCACTAGCTCTTCCACTTTAAAACATGAGAACAAGAAACACAAGAAAGATATGGTGAATTTGCATTGCTAACATCAATGCAATGTGGCCAATTTAATTTATAGCAGCAGGCAAGCTGATCCCACTCAAATTTTGTGCATTTCAGAAACTACCACACACATAGCAAGAATATTTTTACTTACACATGGCAGAACATGTTCTTCAAAACAATGGTTCCTCAGGATTCTCTAGGCAATAATTTCATAGCCAAAGAGAGAAGCTGTCTTTTTTCCCCTCACGTCAATATCAAATCTGCTTAAGCAATTTGCATAATCAAACACATTTGGTGCCAGATTATTCACAATCCAAAACATGATCTCCTATTGTCTATCCTGATCCTTAAATAAAATTCTTAATCTGGGCTACCATCTCAGGTTATTTTTATTATTCCTTCCTATCATTATTTTGCCTGAACATACATTTTTATAACCCAAAGCTCTTGCTTTATTGAAATCTGTTGTAAAGTCTTTCTGATCAAGCTTAATTTTGGTACCGTTTTAAAATTCTCTCTTCACAATACAAAAGTGTGTTTGCATGTGAGGAGGAGAAATACAGAGAGGACAATGTATCCCAACAGAATAATAAACCATTTTGGGGGAAACAAATCCCACAGGGATTAGATGGTTTTCCTCATTATATTTTCTTAAGAAAATAATTTAAAAAAATGAATGCAATGAAAAAAAAAGCTTATGTCTTTTAAACAGTAGTATTTAACAGTTTGAGGTAAAGACTAACAAAACATTTTACAGGCATTTATAGTGAGATTTTGACCTGTTACATAAAATTAATTTACAACAATACAGAACAACAAGAGCATTCACACCCTTACTCTTGCCCATTAAAAACAAAAGCATTGTTTTTAACTGTGTGTGCTGGCAATTTCACATATGCTAACCAGTACACGCCTCAAATAACCAGAGTAGATTCACAGAATTTAGTCCAGGATAGGAAATGTACCTTTTCTTGGTAGAAAGCACCATGCCCTCAATTTGGCTCCACTACTCTTAAGATAATGTGGTTTCTATGATCAAAGGCTAAATAAACTAGGACCTTGGAAATACAGACCAGTTTCCCTTTCCTTTAATTTTAATTCCAGCCAGTTCCCTAAAACACATTGCTTTTTAGGTTGCACTGCAGCCCAGGATAAGAGTGGGGAAGAAAGGTACCTCTTTAGTGTAATTTACAATATGTCATCCAAAGTTAGGAAAGTTAGAAGCTAAGTTTAAAGTTCAACCCATCCTGCTTAAACAGGGTGGGGCAATGGCACCCAAAAGAGATGCATTCAAGCAAGTGAGTACAGGTAGTTCTCCACTTACAACAGTCTGTTTAGTGACCGTTCAAAGCTACAAGGGTGCCGAAAAAAATGACTTAGGACCATTTTTCACACTTACAACCATTATAGCATCCCCATGGTCACATAATAAAAATTTGGATGCCTGGCCACTTGGTTCATTATTTATGACGGTTGCAGTGTCCTGGGGTCATATGATCCCCTTTTGTGACCTTCCAACAAGCAAAGTCAACTGAGGGAAGCCAGATTCACGTAACAACTGGGTTACTAACTTAACAATTGCAACGATTCACTTAAGAATTGTAGCAGGAAAGGTCGTAAACTGGGACAAAACTCACTTTAACAAATGTCTCAATTAACAACATAATTTTTGGCTCAATTGTTGTTGTAAGTAGAGGACTACCTGTAACTCAAATTCCAGTGTCAATCCTGGGGGGAGAACAGAAGTAATAATCCCAATCCCAGTCCTAACAGAGCACCATGTTGATTTCCTTCTGTGTAGAAGAAAATCTAAAGAAAACCCCCACAAAAGTGCAAATTGAAGTATGCTGGTAGCTACCACAAGCACCATCTTCAGCCTCACCTGTCCAAAATAATCTGCTGGGGCAGCGTGACAGTCTGCTTTAAGATACTAGATGTGTTAAACTACTTTATAGGTAGGTCCCCTTTCTCAGCAAAAGAATGTGAGGCCTACTACAAGATTCCTCATGATATTGTGTTCATATAAATACTTGGGGGAGGGATGTACAGGGTAGGCCCCAGAAGATATGGTAAATAAGAGATACCTGTGGAAACCCATGACAGAAACAAAAATGCACCTCCCTCGCTGAATTTCTGCTGAAAATTTATTTATTTTATATAAATATATATACCTGTATATATGGCTGCCCCATTGGCCAAAGGACTGAGTGGGTTTGGCACCTTCACTGGGGGGAAAAATAATAAAGGCCCAAAAAATAGCCACAAAAGGAAATGTAAGGGGGGAAAAGCACACAAGAACCACTGCATTAAGAACTGGCTTCATCCTTTAAATTTTGTTTGTTTAAATTTTGTTCCCTTCTTATTAAGGGAAATAGACAATTTTAAAAGAAGCAAATGACTGACTCACAAATAGCTTGGCTTGGAAACTCAGAACCATGTTCAGAATAGTTCCAAAAATACAACATCCCTCCCCCCCCTTAATTAGGCAGTTACTTTTGTTGGAAAAATACAGATAAAAAGCAAAGGTGTCTGATTCTTGATTACCAAGATTGACTCGGTGCACTTTTCTTCTAATGGGCTTGCTATGTATCCTATGGATTGATGGTTTTTAATAGGCTTGTACTTTGAAAAAGAAAAAAGAAAATTCCTTGGAGATATTATAATACCCAGCAGAGGAATGGGGTGGGCTGAGGGTTGTGGATAGCTTGATATAAATGGATTCTTTATGAAGAACTAGACACATACCGTAAGTTCACTTGGTAAATCAAGCTCATTCCACTAAAATTGAGGCTATGTTTTTCATGACCTAATGTAATGCACTACACTGTGGTTTATTCATGACATTTGGTATCTAACCAAATTCAACCAAAAACAACACATTATGGAACTTGAACAGGTGAGTTTCCTGCACTTTGCTGTGATGAAATTAGATTTTCCATCTCTTGCTCCTAATACTTATTTTATTAATTTTCTACAGGTTTCATTGCAAGTTATTTGATATAATCATATTTATCACATGGTTTTATGTTTATTGTGCATGGCTCCAAAATGATATTATACTATTTCCTGGTATAGTATAATCTTCTTCTGCAAAAGGAAGATTCAACTGTTATGCTCTGGTGTTGCATGGATCTCTGAGAAATTAGACCAAAACACTAATATATCTTGTAAGTTCCTGGTATTTACTAACATGGAAGAAAAAGAAAGTCATCATTTTCTTCAAGTTTTTATACAGTAGAAGCAGTAAAGAGTGGGAAGTTGGAGTTTGTGGCATCATTTAATGAACTGTATTATAAGTCTCTACAGCTGTGATCTGGAAAAAGGCTGCAGTACCGTGAATAATTTGTATAGAATAGGTTAGCAGCCTTTACTTTAACCAAAGGTAGTGCCATAATGAAGTTTAAAGGACACATCAGCCAAATGAGTCAAGTCTAAATTTAACAATAACAATTTTGAAAATTGTTATTTCAAGATTGAAAAAAAATATGGATATGGTTTGAACCACCTCCTTTCGTTTACTCCAGTATAATTGCAAAACACTAAAGTCAATGGATTTACTTCATACTTAAAAAAAGATAACATCAGTTAAAGGTCTTCCTAACTTGTAATTTTGGAGGCAGTTAGCATTCAGATAGCACTACACAAAACAAATATCCACAACTGCTAGGTATTATGCACAACTGGCAAACAGTTTCACAAGCCATCCAACATTGCAAACATGTGCCCACTGCTAGCAGGGGGAAGGGGAGCTTCAGACCGATGCAAGCAGATCAAAGCAACAATGCAAACTGAACTCATCCGGACCACGTATTTTTCCGATTATTTCTATGTGAGACTGGACAATGAAAGGATAAATTACAAAATTTTAATATTAACAGCGTAGTGTGGATGTATTGGTATGTGTGTAAAATGTATATATAAAATACGCAAGATTATGCCAAACTGGTGCCTTTCACGAGGCATACTATATAAATACTCATCTGTACGTGTGTGTGTTTTGTGTGTGTGTGTGTTTATATTTCTGTTCACTAGTTCAGGGCCAGCCACATGATAAGTGGCTAGGCAGTTGCAGGTTTGTTTCCCGTTTCACAAATGCTGGTTTATCCTCACTGATTTGGAGCTTTAAAAAAGCCCAGGCAGCTTCTCCGTTACCAATCCCTCCCAAACCCATGCCAAGGAAGGGGTCATGGAGAACTCTTCCAAAAAGAGAGGCCTATGTGTCTGATACAGAACATGGTCGGATATTAATAAAGTTGCAAGCTTTACAGTTTTAGGTAAACTTAAGAGGCAGATTGGTTCACTACAGATGAGAAAGGAAAGGAAATTGAGCCAAGGATGAAGAAAACACATCCGTAGCAAGAAATGGACCCCTTCCCTGAGAGGCGGAATACTTCATCCCCCAATTCCAAAAACCTGTTTGTTAGCAGATGGCCATCCACAACCAGAGATCTTGCTTAACAACATCGCCTACCTTCTTGGCAGGGTCAAAGCCTCACATCTTCCACGTCCTGCACTTGCCCAGCCTCTTTCATATAGACCTTCTGTGAAACCCTTCCCACCTTCTAGTGTCAGGTGATCTTTGTTTTCAGCTGCAACATCATCGGTGGAAACAATACCTTTATTCAGATACCTTGCAATGCTAAGCATTTCAAAACCCGAACAACTTCTTAGTTTAACTGGGAAGAAACGGTCCTGCGTATCTTTCAAAGGCATTTCCTGCCCTGCCCTAACTTTTTTTGGGTGGGTGGGTGGGTGGGTGGGGAGGGGTGGTAGAATCTGGAATCTTAACTTGCAGTGGTGTCTGGGTGCTACACCAATCCCCCAAAATCATGCTGTGGCACAGTAGCATTAATACTCTTAAACATGGACTCTGTTAAGGAAATGGGACAAAATTAAAACTACCGTCTTCAGTTCTATACTTCAAAAATGAAGATGCGGCCCCAACTGCAGCATTATTCGTAGCCTCAAAAAAACATGCAGTGCTACCCTAAGTAATACTCCACTGATGTTTCTCAACTACTGATGCCCACCCCATCCCCCTTTGTGAAAAACAAGCCTTTTTTTTGCAGCAAATCGAGTATGAACTAAATTACAAATAGCATTGCAATGACTGTAGCATTTCCAACCGAAATACACATCACTTTACAGTTTTATTCAAACCCTTCTTCATCAGAATCCCCGCATAAATTATGGGTTCTTTCTTTGCCAACTGTCATTAAGTGGGCCTGTTTCGCTGTTAGAAGCTAATTCTGTTAAGAAAACATGTTCTTTTCTCTACGCTGCCTTGCCCCCAACCTCCCTCACAAACACACACACACACACTTCAAGAGGAGGCTTGTTTCTACAAGGAATTGCTACTTGGAGCAGAACCAAATTTTATACAACCCAATGCTCCCAATGCTTAATGGAACCGAGAAGCATTCGCACAGAATCATCAGTAAACGCACGAGGGTTAAGCATAACTTTCCTGCTGGTTCTCCCTTGCTATCCCTACCCTAATAAAGTTTGGAGGCAAACATAGTATTAGGAAATTCATTTTTACTTGATATGTAATTCAAATTTGAGACCTCACGGGCCTTCATTTTTGTCATCTTGGCAGAATCAGCTATCTAGACATTCCACAGTATTCGTCTCTTGCCACACAGTAACTTTGTCGAATTCTCAGCTGCCTGATAGTTTAGCAATTAATACTGATCTCATGAATCAAGTAGCAGCTTACTAACATATCTCTCCCCCTCTCCCCAATTATATAAGTGTGTATGTGTGCACGCATGTGCACATGCACTGATGGACTGTCTTCCTATCCGAGCCAAGTAGGCACCGAGACAGAATGTTGCAAAAAACAGAGTTTGAAAATATGATATAAAAGTGGAGTTAGTAAAGCATATCCCTTTACATAATTAAATAGAAAATGTTGTATGATTACGTACAGAAGCAGTTTTGGCTCCTCCATATAAAAGCCCTCAAAATCATTGAACTTTTCAAAGAGCTGGATTAGTAATTGCACTCTAAAAATAAATAATAAACAGGAACAAAAATATTATCTCCCTCACTAGAACAAATCACCTCTTCAGAAGCTCATTTCTCCTTCCTGTCCCTTTTCCAGCGTGGAAAATTACAAACAAGTATGCAGGCACTCCGTTTTCTCCTCTGGATGCAGAGCAGCATGCTAGGAGACAAATATAAATAAAGGGAAGACCAACCCCTTTCCCTTCTCCAAGCACAGCAAGGAGACAGAGATGGAACACAGCTAGGCTGCATTTAAGGGAATCAGTGGATTGATTGCTTCTGCTGCCCCTTCACAGTCCTCATCTGTGCAAATTCTTTGTGTAGAGAAGGAAAACAAATTGTGTGGAAAGCAGGACGTGGATGAGGCCAATACCTGGATTTGGATTTTAACTCCCAGTGGCAAAGCTGAAAGAAAGGCAGTGCTGATAACAATCCGTCCTGTTCGTGTGGGACACTCCGTGCCGCATCCGGGCCAGGACACTCACTGGGCCGAGGACTCAGCTACCTCTGATCCCTGGCTTCTCAGTACAACGTGGCCAGTGGATCAACTGACTGAGTTGGGATTGGCAGCATCACTCCTCATTTGCCCAGGGCCTCTGCAAAGATGATCTCACCATTGGCCTCAGGGGCAGAGGCAGGGTCATCTGGATCACTATCTGTGGTGCCATCACTCTCCTTACCAGAGCTTTCAGCCCCATGCAGAAAGTGTGTGTTGTGAGGAGACAGGGGATACAAAACATCCTGCAGGGCACCCACTACCATAGGGCTGGTCAGCAATTCCTCATCTGAAGAATGTAGCGAGTCATCGTCCACTGCCAG
Organism: Pseudoxenodon macrops; assembly: GCA_032467955.1. Classification (NCBI taxonomy): domain Eukaryota; kingdom Metazoa; phylum Chordata; class Lepidosauria; order Squamata; family Pseudoxenodontidae; genus Pseudoxenodon; species Pseudoxenodon macrops. Next base: position 101,977 of record JANHFT010004083.1, read on the forward strand.
ATGACTCACAATATGTATGCCATCAAAACCCATAGAGTCCTCAAAAGGCTTCTGTCCTTTCATTAGCCGAATCTGCAGGAAGAGAGAAGAAAAGAGAAGACACTGGGGCAGCCACCATGGCTTTGGCATATCAACACTATGAAACCTGCTTAGGCTCTGGAATAGCTTGGATTTAGAGAAAAATAATCTGCAATGGACAAAAGAAAAATTCCTGCTATGATGTAACAGAAGCTATGTATGCCCTGGCTTAAGACTTACTAGAAGTGTGAGGTTGCATACAGCTGTCCTCTTTTTACTTGGACTGGCAAGGCACTGCAAGCATAAAAGGGTAACAGTAGCAACCTACGGTACTTCATTTCTCTCTAGGTTATTTTACAAACCTAAAGAGAGACATTCTTAAGTCAGAACAGATGTTTAAATCGCATGTCATGGGGTCTTTGAACTTTGTGTCTTCTAACATGACATTTTCAGCCATAAGTGAAAGAAGGGGTTTGTTTATGTGGAGTTTCTTTTTCAATAGAAAACTGACCTGTGCTTGACAAAGTGGCTGCTACTGTATTAATATAGTTCAAACTGTTAGCGCCTGTATTTCACGTAGAAACAATAGCTGTGACTTACTAAAAGATGGTAACGCAGTCTATCCAAAACTCCTCCATGGTTTTGTCTGCTTTCTCCCACTAGGTTGGGCTTACCTCTGCCTTGAGTTCATCAATCTGCTCCTTGAGTTCACGGATGTATTGCGAGGCATCAGAATTGTTGAGTTCACCTTGGATCATTCCTTCTTCTCGCTGCATGTCAAAAGAGAGGGATAAAAATGATCATTGCTTGGAGGAGAGGGCACGAGTGCTTCAGACCTTAGCCCAGCCCATGTATTATTTCACAACCTGCATAAATAAAAGGGATTTTAGAGACCATCTAATCCGCTGTTTTTCCAGCTTCCCAGTGCAGGATCCACTAGAGTAGGGGTATCAAACTGGCGGCCCATAGGCCGGATGCGTCACGCACAGGCCACGCCCACCCCAGCTCTGAGAAGGGAAAATACGTCGCGAAACATCACATGACAGCAATGTGATGCCACCAGTTTGACACCCGTGCACTAGGACAATATGGGAGGTTACTTTTCAGCCAATTAGTTTGAAGAACTCCGGCAAAGGAAAACAACCACTGTGTGATAAGTCTTCCGGTATCTGATATCTCTCCGTCTTTTCTGTAGTCTAAACTTATTATTATAAAACCTTTCAACAGTTACACAGAGAAGTTAGTTCAGGAGATCATTCACTAGCTTAGTGCCAGAGCATTTGCTTTTTCTTTTCAGATGCAACTCGCTGCTGGCCCTTGTTTCACTTGTGGCTGAAAAGGACACCCGCTGGTTACTCTCCACGAACCTGGATTTCCAGTTCAGCAACCCTCTGCCGCATCTCTGCAACAGCAGCCATGCTATCAGCTTCTCTCAGGCGAACAGCCATAACTTCTTCTTTGCTCTGTAACAGAGAATGCAAACCAATGGCAGAAGCCCATCAGATTGAAATCTGCATGACATGCAGAACAGGGGAAAAAAGTCTGAATTCCTAGAATTCCTCATGGCAGCTATAGATGCCATTTAAACCCATGCTGAGTCATTAAATTACCTTAAATTTTGACAGTAAGAAGGTTTGCACACCATGGTGCACTAGTGCCGGGTAATTCCAATGTCCCAAAGCTAAAAACAAGCTTAGCTTTGCAATTCAGAAATCTGTTTGAAGCTCGTTACCTTTGAGAAGCAACTGAGCAAGCCTGACTCGTTTTCTGTGGGAAAGCCAGATGCCTCGATACCGTTGAATGGGCAAACTCACCTTGCACTCAGATTCAGAATGCTTGCGCTTGGTCTCACTCAACTGTGTCTGCAACCCTTTGTTTTGGGCGGTGAGATACTGCACCTTATTGTGCAGCCCAGAACACTCCTGTTCCGTCCGATTGAGGAGGCTGCTGTGAATCTGATCCTAGAAAAGGAGAATTAGGGGCCGTTGATACTCTGACACTTATTGAGCCAGTTTGGTGTAATGGTTAAGGTGCTGGCCTAGAAACTAGGAAACTGTGAGTTCTAGTTCCACATTAGCCATGAAAGCTGGCTGGGCCAGTTACTCTCTCTCAGCCCAACACCCCCCTCCACGGTTACTGTTCTTGGGAAAATAGGAGGATAAAGGAATATTTTGTATGAATTACTTATAAAGCAATAAAGGCATGATAAAGCTCAAATAAATAACTACATTATTGAATTTGCTGCCCGATGTGTGTGCAGACTCATATAGACACGCATAGATAATTCCTTATGTGTGACAAACGCTTGCACTTCCACATTCAATATAAAACTGCATTGTTTTTTTTTTAAAAGGAAGGATTGCTATAGCTATGATATAGTTAGAAAAGAAAGAAATTACAGATAGAAAGATCTTATAAAGTCTAACTGTCTAGACTTAAGAAATACTCTTAATGGGAAGGAGAACTACCACAATTGTCACACCCTCACCTGGGTTTCAAGCTCTACCACTCTTTGACGCAACTCCCGGACCTCACCCTGAGCCTGTGTCTCACGCAGACGGAGATTCATCAATTCATCTTGGAGATCATTTATTGTGTTCTTTCGTGGAGAGTCCTTCCACCGCCCTCCGGTCCGGCTCATATGAACCTAAAGTAAAGGGAGCTAAACAATTATCTGCAATTCTAGGCACAGGTATATGGGATCCAGGGGTTCCAAGGTTTCCTCAACACATGCTTAATATCTGTTGATCCACCATGTACAGTGACAAGCCATTTGCCTCCAAGATCTGACAGAGACTTTTTAAATCCTATATGAAGAAATTGGGAACAATCTACATAAAAGATTATGTGCTATACCACGTTCTCTCACCTGTAACCATAAACACATTGCTACCTTATCAAACATTTTGGATCTTGTTCCTTAAAGTGATTTGTGCATCAAATCAGATTTTATTTGGATTTATCTGGAGCTCCCAAATCCAGGCTACAAAATGACCAGTAGATGGTAGCAAGGAGATATAAGAATTTCTAGTCATTTATTGCCATCTAGTGGTTATCCAAACATTTGCAACTCCAAAAGTACTTCTTATTAACTGTTAAAGATCCAAGGACTTACAAGATCAGTCCTTGTAGCCTTCTATACAAAGATTAACATTAAAACCATGAACCTGGGCAATAAGGCCTAACAAGTGAGGTGTTCTCAGGTGTAGCATCCTTCAACTATAGCATACCTGCCAATTGCATACCTGCCAATTGTCATTGAGCTCCTTCACTTGCTGTTGCAGTTCTCTGAAGGATTTCATTGCCTCAGACTCACGCAACTTCATAGCCATCAGTTCTTCCTGTAGACGGGCCACGTTGTTTTCATCTGGAAGCAAGCTGTTTTTCTGAAAAGGGGAGAATTTAGTATTAATACTACTAGTGTGTGTGTGTGTGCATATATGTTTTCGTAGGTTTTCACGGGTATAGGTATGCAAGTCTTGGTGTAGTCAGGTCTTTTCTCGCCAAGATACTCTCAATCTTGGAATTTCACTTCTTGGAGCCAATACATCTAAGCTTTTGTTGCAATCTTCATCAAAATGCATAATGCAGAGAAGACTCTATCAAAGGATCTATTCTTAAAACTTCAGCTAATTCAAATACTGCTATCTGGGATCCTGCCGTCTTTACTTTCCAATACTTGTGTACATCTTTATCAGTCTTTGAAAGAAAAGATACCTTTTCCATGTCCAGAACTTTATCCTGCATCTCTTTAAGAGCACTCAGCATCTCAGATTCCCTCAAGCGGGATTGCTCCAATTCTGTTTCCAGATGGCTCACAAATTCCTCAGAGTAGCGGGGATTTCCCTACAGAGTAAAAGAAATGTTAGTAAATCAACTGAAACCATGAATGAATGAGTGCTGTCTCTAACGTTCCTATAGTTTTAATTGTAATCAATTAACTCTAATTTTACAACCAGAAGTATAAATTGGAAGGTAGGTAACTTATAAATACTCTGAATGGGTTATTTGAAAGAGATGCCAATAAGGAGAGCAAATGAACGAGATGCTTAAGGCTTTTACTGAAAGCTGTTCTTCTAAACAAACTAAACCCTTGTCCTTTTTTAGTTGCTATATCTTTTTGAAAGAAAAAAGCAGTGCAGGGAGGATGACTTTGACTGCAAACTAAATTATAGTCCATAGAAAAAAGAGGATAAAATTACTCTGCTCTATAAAAGCCATGGCCTCCTTAACTGAATTAGAGTTCAGTTGTTCTTTTTTTCATTTCAGGAGCCTTATGCATAGAGCTCTCAAATTTGGCCTGCAATCATAGGTTATAATTATTAGGAATAGCCAGGTGTAATTCTTTTTCTAGATGGGGCTTCCTCAATTTGATGCCCTCGGGATGTTTCTTACAATAAGTCTAGCAGCCAAGATCTCTAATGGGCATAAAAACTGGGGTTAGTAGTTTATTTTTGACACGTTCAGATGCACCAGGTTAAGGAAAAGACTGTAAAGTAGGGTAGATATTCAAGTTAGACTCAGAGTAGGTACAATCTTCCCTAAATCTAATACTGGGCAAACACCAAAAGAAAGCCCTGCAATGGTATGACTGATCTCAAAAAAAAACAACCACCTGACAAAACCATCCCAGTAAAAATATATAGCTTTGTATAGCCTGTTTTAACAAATTGCCAGGGGAATGGTAATCTCTAGACTTCTCTGTTCCAGACAAAACAAGTCACATGAATTTAAAAACCCGGTGGTTTCACCAACTGGACACTTGCATGTAATTTCATCTCTATGTACCCTCCCCCCCCCTTTGTCATACATTACGCATCCCCTTTCACTCTTGTATCTTCTACTCTTATAGTTACTTGTTGCTCCTGGAGTTGCTGAATGGTGCTTCGCGCCTTCTGCAAATTCTCTGTGACGGAGCAGCATTGCTGCTTCACCACTGCCAGCTCCCGCTTGATAATGTAATTCTCTTCAGCCTCCTGTGCACGGGTGACTTGGCCCTAAGGAAGAGAAGACTCAAAGCTGTTTTTTTCTTTCTTTCAAGAAAGTGACATTCATGTGGGGTTTCTTTAGCAACAGCAAAACAAAGGAAGCATTTGTTTGATGATAGTAAGGTGAATACAATTAGATTGAAAATAAAACCTTCGCAATCATCCTTACTAACGTTCAGTATTCTGAAGTGTTGCTCTAGTATAATGCAAGAAGACATTTCCACTGCTCATACATCTTGGAATAGTTTTACTTGACGTTTGACTCAAAGACTTTTCGGAATGGGTAATGTTCAAAATCAGAACCATATCATAAAGCAGGTAAGAGGGATTATTGTTGATATGTGCTCAAAGGGTTTCAAATTCAAAATACCCTGTGTTCAAAACACCCTGCTTGGGCTTGAAGAAAAATAGTCCCAAAGCTGTTCTGACCAATCTGAAACCTGATCAATACTATTCATTTGAAAGTATCCTAAGCCTTCACTGTTAAGGCAAAACAATACCTTAAAAAGGGAGACTAACTTTTCTATCCTCTGAAGAAGTTTCACTGTGAAACAATTATATACAGCAGGGATCTCCAACCTTGGCAACTTTAAGCCGGGGGAACTTCAACTCCCAGAATTCCCCAGAACGCTGGGGAATTCTGGGAGCTGAAGT
>JANHFT010004083.1:107736-126789 GCA_032467955.1 Pseudoxenodon macrops
ACTTTAAGCCGGGGGAACTTCAACTCCCAGAATTCCCCAGAACGCTGGGAAATTCTGGGAGTTGAAGTTTCCCAGGCTTAAAGTTGCCAAGGTTGGAGACCCCCTGATATAGAGGGCATTTGAACTACTGTCCTGCCTGACCCATTCTCTTCTATGATAACTGGAAACCCATATTATCCATCTTTTGCTTGATTTCTGCATCATCCCTAGCACCCCCAAATTTGCAAATCCCCAATAAGTACAACTCCCAGGTCACAAGCTCAACGAGAATTTAGTATTTAGTATGCTACAGACTCTTGAAATTTAAGATGCTACCACAGGGTTTCCCCCCCCCCAGCCATAAAATCTGTTAAGTTTTTTTTTTTTTAAACTCAGACTCCCTTGATCAAGAGACAAAGTTTTAGAGATTAGAAAAATGGCAATGAACCAAAGCATGCATTTGTAATAATTAGTTTATTCATGCATTAAAGTCATTTTTTCCCTTGGTCTCACAAAATTTGACATCGAGTTTCCATTGGACCCTAGGGGTCAGGGAACCCAGCTTGAAGAACCTTGCTCTAGCTTTGGAGAAACGGAGTTCGTTTGCATGACAAGGATCAAAGAACAAAACAAGGACAAATAATCAAGATCTGAAGTGACTCCCACATTAATTTGAAGTATTAAGTAACTTGCATCAGTTTAAAGCTAATTCATACTAGAATGCTTCAAATTCTTATAAATTCATGGAGATACTAGTGTTCTTCAAATACAGTCATATATTTTCTAAAGCACAGGAAACCTGTTGCCCTTTTGTTGTTGTACTCAAATTCCTGTTGCTCCAGCAAGCATGGCTAATTGTGAAAGATAACCAGAGGCTACCATTTAGGATTTCTCTCTTTAAAGTTACCGTAAATATGAAAATATTATTCAAGGTATTCTCCTTTATAAAGAGCCTCTTAAATAGAACTTATTCTCAGACATGTTGTCTGGATTGCAAAAGTAATTTGCAAAAAGCCAAATAGATTCAGTAATACAGCTGAAAACCAATTAATGTTTGAATTGGTTATTCTAATCATAGGGCAGTCATCCCCAGTCAAGTTGCTGGCACAAATAATTCTGGGATTTGTGGAGGGCATTCAGACTGAGGAAAGCTGTGTTAGAGCAATACTCAGCTTTAAAACTAATAATCTGCTCCTAGTAACTCGGACTTCATGCGCAGATCTAATTCTGCAAGAAAATAAATAAATCAATGCAATAGATTTATAAAGATGTTAACACATCCTAGGCTTTATTTATAGTTGGAAGTGATGGCAACAAGCTCTCTAATCTCTGCCTTTCAAAGAAATGAAATCAAAGGGAAAAAGGTGCTATATTTTCCTCACACATCACAAACATTTCAGAGTAAAAAATTGTTAAGGACTTTGCTAAGTGAAATGTCTAAAGGGATAGTTAAATTGTGCCACTTGATAGATTGATGAATAAAAAGGAGGTTACTTCTGGAAAACAAAATGACTGTAGTGAATGCATGAAAGATCTGGGTCTCCTAGAAGCATATCTTATTTCTTATTCAAATACACTGTATATTAAATTTTCATTATGTAGATCTTTAAATGTATTACATGGTTATTTTTCTAATGAGCTGAAGACAAAAAAATTAGGCTTATAGCCATAATACTTGAGAATATTTCAGCCTAACTTAATTCACCCAAGCTAGCCCGTGACTTGCCAATATAACTTGTAATGATCGTAGTTCACTTCTACGCCAAATTTAAAAGAAAAGTTTAAAGTAGATCAGTTTTAGTAGAATAAACAATGGTGATTTGCCAACAGCACCATCACTTCAACATTGGAAGGCATTCTGTTCAAGCTTTACCAAATATTTTTCTAAACCTAAATATGTGACCTGCCACATCTCATTCAGGAGAAATATGGGTTTATATCATGGGTAGGTTCCCCCCCCCCCCTGAATATGGCTTGGCATATTTTTATCATCAAAATATGACTGAAATAATGCATTATTTGGATATTTTAACACTTTATAGTCCTGTTTCCAACACATTTTTGAGCTATACCAACAAAATATGTTCTTCATATATAGCAGAAAGGGCAAAATTGCTTACATCTTGATTGGTGATTAACTCTGTCTGCATTACTATCATCTGGGACATTAGCCTTAAAAAGCAACAGGTTTAATTCAGGCTTGGTTCTGGGCAGATGGCCTAACTACAGCAAACTTCAATGTGGGGATGGTGTTCTTTCATCACATTAAAACCAACAATTTACTGTGCATTAACTCACAGCAGTTGCCATGTGCAGTGATTCCTCCTCCTTTTTCAGAACTAGCCTTCAACCAAAAAGCTCCACTCCAGAATCAAACATTCCAGAAAATTTCCATTGCAAAATAAATAAAAAAAGTTTGTGTAGATATTTGCATGAATTGTTAGCAAGATCTATTTTCACACCCCATTATTCTTCCATCATCCATATCATTTATTCAAAATCAAAGGTGGCTTGGTTGTGGCTCCTCAAAATAACTGCCCAGCTCTACTATAAGTTAAGAAGATCCTCATTTTAACTGATATTTAGCTGAAGGAAAATCAGAAGTTTATCTTCTCTCCAGCGGATACCTCTTAATACCTTTAATTTTATAATAAATGATTGAACAAGGCATCAAGAAATGAAAACAATTTTTGTTACTATAGAATTAAGCATAGAAATGATGGCAAAGAGAGAATTGGGAATTTAAAACTATTGTTCCTCCAAAGAACACTCAGTGGAATGTAACAAAAATGTTGTGGATGGAGGTCTCTTTTTGTTACCACTGTACCATTTCCCATCTGAGGAATGGAGACATGGATTTTTCAGTGGAATAGGGTTATTCACCACATTTGAAGCAATAAACAGTGTTATTTAAGAAGGACATTTGTCCCACACCTGGGTAGATTTCTGTACATCCTGTACACTGGATAAAATTACTGAACTGCATCATGCTAGATTCATTTTTAATCAGTTTTGATATCAAACTATACGGATTTAACAACAGATTCTTTAGATCTCTCTTAATCCCTATTAACAGATTAACAGAGTTGGAAGGAACCTTGTAGGTCTCCTAGTCCAACCCTCTGCCCAAGCAGGAGCCCCACACCATTTCTGACAAATGGCATTCAGTCTCTTCTTGAAAGCTTCCAGTGATGAAGCTCCCACAACTTCCAAAGGAAAGTTGTTCCATTGGTTGATTGTTCTGTCAGAAAATTTCTCCTTATTTCTAGGTTGAATCTCTCCTTGATCTGTTTCCATCCATTATTCCTTGTCTGGCCTTCAGGTGCTTTGAAAAATAGCTTGACCCCCTCCTCTCTGTGGCAGCCCCTCAAACACTGCTATCATGTCTCCCCTGGACCTTCTCTTCGCTAGACTAGCAATGCTGAGTACTTGCAACCATTCATTGTATGTTTTAGCCTTCAATTCCTTAATCCCCTTAAATAATTAAGTCGCATGCAAAGTTTATCTTGATCAAGTTGAATCATGGCAGTCTGCAATTGCCTGTGGTTCCATAATTTCTTGTCACATATGCACCCACATGTAACTGTTGTTCTTTGTAGTCAGTAGTGTGTGTGTGTGTGTATGTTTCTGCTAGGGTAGCAGAGGGAAGAGAAAGGTGGAGCCTTAAAAACAAAAGGAACATTGTAAAGAAGGGAAAGGAGATGGATATGTAAAGTTTGGCAGAAACAAGATGGATCTATACAGTATTGGCTACAGAAGAACTGTTGTTAATTCAAAGACAGGTTGGGCTAAGATTCTTAGACGTGGAGCAGGGTGTAGCCTGAAAAAAGGCAGGAATCTTTGTGGGACAATTCTAAAAATGGTGTGCGGAAAACTGAGGAAGATGTGGGAGGGGACTCATACCCTACCAGAAGTGAGAACATAATTTTTAAACAGAAGGAAACAATGTCACGTAGCATAATTTCCCTCTAAGCAGGAATAGCTAAAGTAAAGGTTTCTCCTGTCTAGTCATGTCCCTCTCTAGAGGATGCTGCTCATCTCAGTTTCTTAGCCGAGAGAGCGTTGTCAGAAGACATTTCCATGACCAGGTGGCCAGCATGACTACATGTGATGTGGCTCGCCAGCTGCCAGCTCTGATGAGGAGGAGGTTGGGGAGGAACATGGGCCAGTTCTGGAGTCTGGGGCAGGCTCTGATGGATGCTCTGCATCGGATACAGAGATAGAGCCAGGGTGTCCGACATTTCCCAGCCATCGGAGAGGCAGCTACCTTTGGAGGTTGATATGTGTGAGGAGGAAGAACAGCTGAGGCCTGTTCCAGATGCACGTATGCGCAGAGCAGTTAGGAGAGGTGAACAATGGAGGACAAAGAATTGACTCGGGAAGCAAAGTACATGTGGATGCTGAATGGCCCCTTCCTGGCTGGGGAATAAATAGAAGGAAAGGGGAGTGGTTGTTGTAGGAGACAACAGTTCATATTTCTTAAGATTTTGCTCATTATGTTTTCTGCCAAAAAACTGCTTGCCAGAATTTAATTTGCAGCCTCCTGGCTGGAAATTATCACAAGGAACTGATAAGGTCTGTACTGCAGTTAACGCCTAGAAAGACTATTGCCTGGACTTTTCGGTGGGTGAATGAAATTAATTCACAAGAGGTAAATAAAGAGAGTTTTTTCGTGACAGAGAGTCTGTTTCTTTTGGGTCAGAACAATATACCTATGTGCATGGAATGCTGCTACCTTCCCACCAAAGTGATACTACTTGCATTTTCAGGCTTTCAAACTGTTAAGTGGGCAGGAGCTGAGGCAAATAATGGGAGCTCACCCCATCACGCAGCGCTCAGGTCTTGAACCCAGGCTGTCAGCTTTCCAGTGGACAAGCTCAATGTCTTTAACCACTGAGCCACTGCACCCCCTAGTAGGAAGTAGGAAAACAGAATTCAATTGAGAGATAACCCTCTAACTACATATATAACAAGATGAAGCTTGCCAGGAGCAGAAAACTACTTTAATTGATAAATAAGTTCTTGGCTTATTTATTAGTAAGTCTCTTATTGATTTTACTGTGCTTTATGACTCTACAACCATTTCTCATTGGCTAATCAGTAAAGGTAACAGGAGAGGGAGGAGAAAGAAATACTGCCTCAGACTGAAACTAGAGGTTTGTATCTGCTTGCTGAATTAAAAGAGAAAAAAAATTGAGCAGTATCTGATGTGCTGGGACTTAAGTCAAATCTAGAGAACTCACAAAAGGCTATGGCATGCATCTTTCAAAGCAAAAGTTGACACAACTATATTAACACAGTAACATTTAACAAATTTGAATGCATAATTAATGTAAAGTTTTTTTTAACAGATTACAGAAACAGTAAATACATTCTGTAATGTATAGCAGGTGCAGAAGTTTGGGCATCATTTCAGTGTCCCCTTTTGGCAGAAATAACAGCTCCCAAAAGTTTCCTCTATGTGGTTAAGAGTTTTTCTAGTCTTGATTTCAAAAAACTTTCCTCTCTCTTCCTTTCAAAACTCTTTCATCTCTGATTTAGTGATTTTTTTTTGCAAGTGTGAGATTTCCTGCAGATTTTCAGTAATATTCAGCTCTACGACGATGAGATTCCCAGAACTTTACTTTTTTTTTAAGTATTTAATCATTGATTTTGGATTTATGTTTCAGACTGGATATTTCTGCAAGACAACAAGCTTTTCTCAGCTGCAGTTTCTTCACTTACTATGGGACATTCACTCCTAGATAATGTTGGTATTTAGATAATGTTGAATCCTTTCTTCCTTCCATTTGCACAATATTGCCTGTACAACTGTCTTCCACAAAATCTGAAAGGATAACCCCTGTTAATACTTGTTAAAGTATCCCCCCCCAATGCTTCACCCTTTTATCTTCAAATGGCCAGATAGTTCAGTTTTGATTTCATTAGTCCAAACTACTTTGTTCCAAAATGTTTTCTGACTTATCAATGTCTTATTTTGAATATTTTAGTATCTGGGGATTATGTCAAAGAAAATATTTCAAGCTGGCATCTTCCTACACAGACCACTGCAGTATACATACATATATTGCACATCTGTGGATAACTACTCCAGTGTCAGTTAAAACTGTTTAGTAGATCATTTTCAATAATCTGTGCGTTCTGCTTCATACCAGTGTTTGGACAATTCCAATAGAAAATTTTCTTCTAGATATTGCTACTACATCAACAGTTTCATGAAACTTCCAACTGAATTGAAATTCCTAGTTGGAAGAATTCAGAGATTTTTAAAATATCCTTTTCCTGCTTTGTAAGAATTATTTTCATTTTCAAAAGCTGTTTAGAGGACCCAAAAGATTGGTGAAGAACACAGAACAACTATCATAATCTGAGATGTTAGAAGGGTTGGAATATTTGTTCAATTTGTTAAATGTAAGCCTAACAAAGCCATAATCCTAACAACACCAATGTTAAAACAAATACCTATAATGGAAGAATGGTGAAGCTAGTAGAATTGGCAGAAATGATGAAGCTGATAGCCTTGACAAAAATAAGACTTTGACAAATTTTATTTTTTCTTAGAAACCCTTTTTGGACTTTTTGCAAGAAACTAAAAGAAATGAAAAATTGAATTATATGGAATTATGGAAATAAAGCAGTCAAATGCTAATCTTAGTTTGATGTATTTTTTATTTATATTTTGTGCCAAAAAAAATCAGAAGTTATTCTTTTTCTATTTTTCTTTTTTCTGCCTTTTCTGCACTTTCCTTTATTCTTCCCCAAGCCTTTTGTTTTTTAAAATCTTTTTTGTTTATCTTTTATTTTTTGGAAAACCAATAAAGCTATGTAAATGTTAAAAAAGTAACTAGTACTGAATAAATTGAAAGGGACCAAAATTTTACACTTCAAATATCTGAATCTGTAAACAAGTATATTTAAATATTATGCATGCAAATTTGCAGAAAATGTCATGTATATCAACTTCTTTTCACTGAAATGTACAATCTGAAAATGCCTTCATTTTGTCTTGCAACTGTAACCTCACCTACTGTAAGTCAGCTACTATCTCCTTTAACCCTGAGGTATTGAATAAGCCATAGCTAACTGGATTCATACAATACACAAATCTAAATTAAACAGCATTACAGACAAATGAAATACCCAAAGGTTTAGCATACTTAAAACCCTACTCACAAAGCATTTTTAGACACCCAGAAAAAGTTCTGCCTACTTCTCTGGCATCTTTACACACACACCCCTTTGCTATCCACAATAAATCCACATAACTCCCTCCAACTTCATAAAAGTTGCTTGCTATGACATATCTCATCTTATACAGGAATATTTTGATTTAGTAAACTTCACCACAGGATGTGAGATGAGGGGAATAGTTTTTCTCTTTCAAAATATCTGCCCACTTAGCATCCTCTTAGCATTGTATACACAAATAATTGGAAATAGCAAGGCCTGACCACAGTGGCATGGCAATTCTTTTCCTTTTAGAACTGCTTTTTAGGTTCATTTCACAAGGGAACACTGTGGTGCTTTTCAGACACTTATACTAGTCTTTATTAACGTGCACACAGGATTGCATGAGAAAAGGAACTAGAGATAAAATGTTCTTCTTAGTCAGGTAATTGCTATAAGATGTCTGCAAATGGATATTTTGATCACATTATTCAATGTTTCAGACTTAATACTTCAGTACATTCCTTTACGAATTGTCAGAGAACATAGGAAAAAGCTAACAAAAAAGTAATTAATCATGATTGTTAGATGAAAAACAATACTCTAACCTACTTAAGACCTACTTAAAATGCAGCAATTTACTTATCACACGCCTAAACAGGATTAAGTGCTTAAAACAGATTTAAGAAAAGGCTACTGAATACCAATAGTTTATTAGTAAATTCAACCATATTCGTAGATTCTGATAAGATACTCTTCTTTGATAATCCTCATGTTTATATCCCTTGATTGATAAATAAAATGTCTGAATTAGATGTGCTTCCATATTCAAAGTTTAAAATCTATGCCTGTTCCATATTTGTGCATAAACAAACAACTGGAAAAGCAGCTGCTTCCTGTGTAGTATCAATGCACATTGGAGCTATCTGTAGCTGTAAATTGATGTGTAAGAGAGATGTAAATATTAGAGCTATGCAATATATTCATGCATCTGTATTCAGTCTCCCAAAAAGCACTATGGAACACACAGGAGTGTGACTGTAACATCTGTCTACATAAGAACTTTATGCAAATTCATTTTTTGGGATATTTTCATATAGCTTTTTCAAACAGCAAATGCTCAATTCAAAGTTTTTTTATGGCACAACCTTAAACATTATGTTAATTTGGTTGTTATGCTACATTAACCATCAGCTGCCAGGCCATAGCTGCAATATTGCATTCTGTAAGAATGCTTCCTATATTCGGGACAGTTAAGCTTCTAAGCTTCACACTTCTTCTTTTGAATAAAAAGCAGGAGCATTCAACAGAATTCATGCACTGCTTCTCTGCTTACCGAATCTGAAGCAACACAGAACACAAATTAGGTTGTTTGAAAGCCAAGCTGAAAGCCAAGTTAATGTTATTGTTCAGCATGATCTGTCCTAGTGCTCTACACACAGAAGCACGGAATCAGTGTATATAAGTATCACATGAAATTTCCAATGGCAAATTCCTTTTCCCCACTTTAATGTAATCACAGATGGTGGCAGAATTTCCAGGCAATTGAGACTGATGGAAGGACTATGCCTTCATATTCCTACTTGTTATTGTTGCAGGTACCTGTTTAAGAAAAGTGGTGGTTGCAAGCATTGGATGGCACCAGAAAGTCACAGGTCTTTTAGCAAATTGCCAAGGCCATTCCCACAATATATTTTCTCCATAAAAAACTACTTTTTAAGCATAAGTATCAATTTGGTATAGTGATTAAGCTGCAGGCCTAGAAATCAGGAGGCTATGAGTTCAACTCTCATTTTAGGCATAAAAGTCATCCGGGTGATTTTGAGCCAATTGCTCTCTCACAGTCCAACTAATCTCACAGGGTTGTTATTGTTGTGGGGGAAAATAGGAGGAGGAAGGAGTATTATGTACCCAGTCTTACTTTTTGCAAACTTCCATAAAGGGCCTGACCTCCCCCATAAAATTTAGAAATGTTTATAGTTCTTTATAGTGTTTTAAAAGAAAATTCATGCTTAAAATATAAAACAGAAATTGCAGAGTTCTGTTTTATAATTGCAGATTAGTGTTTTCAGCCCCACTGGGACACTTTGACATCTTCCAACAATTCCCATGATGTAGCTACACAGTTTTAATAGTGCCTTGGGTTTCCTTGCAGGTCTATGCTGAATTAAAAGGATGGCATTCATACTGATGATGTACAATGAACTTCTAGTAGTAGAACTGATGTAAAAATGTGGAAGCTCCAGTATAAGAAATTAGACTTGGTTAGGTACAAACCTAAAAATGTAAACATTTTCCCTTTCTATAGTGATTTTCATAATTATATAGTGGCATTCTTCTTCCTTCTCTGCAATCCCCAATTGTAATTCAAAGAGCAGGACAATTCAGAGATTTGTACTGTCTATAACATTTAATACTAAAACAAATATTACACCAAGTAGGTTTGCCATAATTTGCCAGAATATTTAACCTCCCCTGAGCCAGAAATATTGGCTGGTGTATAAGCAGCATAATTAATTAGCCTTATGCTAAAATAAACAGTGGTGTGCAAGTCAACATTTCAAAATCAGCTGTTTTGTATAAAAAAAACAGGTGCATAATATTGCAGAAAATTAAACAAGCAAAATAGAATTGTTAGTCTGAATTTTATTAAATGAGAGTTACCATTAACATTAAATGTTGCAGACACTATTTTTCAAGTGAAATGAAATGGAAAACTAAAAGGATAGTTGGAAATTAAAAAAAATTTTTTTTTTTACTGTACCTGGATCAATCTATCTGCCAAGGCAGCACTCTCCTACAGACCCAGAAGAGGGAGATCCAGACAAGGAAGGAAAGATGAAGAAAAGAAAAAAGATACAACAGCAGGGTCACACAAGCACACAAGCACAGAGGAAAAAAGATAAAGAGCCCAAAAGACCCCAAGAAAAGGAACTTCCAGAATTCTCTTAAATTTGCAGCATGTCATTTCCATCATGCAGATCATAAGAATGTTCTTGTGCATAAGGAATGACAGATAACTCTCAGAAGCAGCTTCACATATTAATTTTGCCCCAACACTGCAATAACTAACAGGATTCATAATTTGCCTACTTCGCCAATGGACAAGGATCTCATCGCATTTCAGAAGTCACACTTCCTTTGTCCAGAAATTCAAAGAAGCCATCAGTCACAAGGACTGACACTTTTAGGCAGTTATGCCTTTGCTGGGCAATTAACCAAGATGTCCTCAAGTTAACTATTAGCGTATTTATGCTACAATAAAAGACATCCAAGGAGTTTTTACATTTTTCATGAAACAGTTTAATATTTAAACACAAAAAACAAGATCAGTGTAAGAATATGGCACAAGACGGCTGAAAAACAGTCATTATCAACCACAAGACAAATAAATTACTTTGGGTCCATTTCACCATTTTTTGAATTGGCAGAGAAACTACATCTAACATCTTTATAGATTAGGCTGTTGTTTTTTTTTAATCTTAAGGAATCCTGGCAGCAGATCACTTTTTAATTATTTCCAGTAGTGATAGGGTGAGAAATACTCTCTTGGGTGCTTACATTAAGAATGATTCCAGAAATACATGTGCAGGGTAGTCCCTGAGAGGATGCACAAAGACTAATGGCTGGCATTCTGTGTATTGTCTACAGTCAACTGAGACAGAGAGCTGTGTAAGGCCTCATTTTTGGTGGCCAAGCTAGTCTGGAAGCGGAGGAAGTGGATTCTCATGCGGCTGGGTACACTTCTCACCTTCTCCAGGGTTTCAATTCGCTGTTTCAGAAGGCGGTTCTCAGTACGGAGCCTCTGCAAGCAAGATTAGAATCAGCATGTGCTCTGCTGCGTGAGCATGAGCTTTTGTCAAGTGAAAACCAGCATATCAAAATGTTATGCTGAAATCTTGACTCCTGAACTAAAGCCAAGCGTCATAAATAACTAGAAGAGGAAAAGTCACGCCACATCCAGATTGATGGATCTAAAGTTCAAAAAAGGGAATTCTTTAATTTCACACATATTACCCCAACAGAAATAAGTCGAATGCTTAAAATACATGCCCACTATAAATAACAAAGCTACTAATCAAGATGTCCAGAATGATATGAAGAGGAAATAATGTGACCTGAGAATTATTTAAGAAAGATTATTTTTCAGATAATACTGAGTAGTACAGATTACACCAACCCTTCATTTTGATTCCAGTATTGCAAGACATAGACAAGAGAGGTCTTACCTTGATTTCAATCTGCTCTTCCATTTCCCGGTTTTTGATTGCAGTATACTCTTTCTCCAGTCTAGGAAATAGAGAATAGGGTTCATTCTGCATCAAACATAATATGGTGGCAGAAAAAGTATGGTAATAAATGGAAAAATGCCCATTTTCTAATAACCTCCATTTTAAGATTATCACTTTTATTTAGACAGTCAGCACAAAAACTGCAGATTGAGCATATTTTTCCTAACACATTTGATGTTCAGTTTTCGTTCAGGGAAATAGATAGAAAGGATAACTCTGTTCTCTTTTATATATTGACCTGGAACACGAACATTGTGAACTGGTCCACCTCATGAGTTTTGCCTAAATCCTGTATTCTTTAGTATTTAAGCTACATTTGAGGAATAAAAATTGAAAACATACCGTTTCATTTTCTTAGAGTTGTATTTGACTTGATAGGCCTTTAAGATCAGCTTATCAGGACAGCTGTCAAACTGATGAGGAATCACCTTCTGAAAATACTGCAGTAGACAATTCTCAAATGAATATGCATCGAGATCATATGATCTTATCATCAAATGTAATTTCTGACCTTTTTATTGGACAGGTAATCCTCAATTTACAAACATTCATTTAGTGAAGAAGTTACATCATCTCTTATGACCTATTTTCACACTTACAACCGCTGCAGCACCCCCATAGTTGGTAAACAAAAATTGGGCTCTTAGCAACTGACATGTATTTATGACAGTTGCACTGTTCTGGGGTCATGGGATCACTATTTTTAACCTTCCCAGCCAACTTCCTACAAGCAAAGTCAGTGAGGGAAGCCAAATTCACTTAATGATTGCATGATTCACTAAATAACTACTCAATAATTGTGGCAAGAAAGGATATAAAATGGAGCAAAACTCACATAACAACTGCCTTGCTTGACAAGATAAATTTTGAGCTCAATTGTGGTTGTCTAGGATTACCTCTTTCTCAGTTAATTACACTGGACAACAGAGGGATGGTTAATCTCTGGAATGCCTCTTGTGAAAAGATTCCCATTTGCATTAAACTAAAATTGAATGCACTGAATTCAAATGTTTAATGATTGTGAATTAAAATTCAAGTCTAACACTATGATAGGGCAGCTTTTAGAATACAATAGGTATAGAGGTATTACTGACCACATTTATTATAGCTTATTAAATTATTCTAAATCCGGATGATTACATGAGCACAAATGCACAGAGAGCAAGACATTTCAGAACAAAGCTTTTTACTAGTTACAATCTTAAACCATGCCAATAGGATAACTCCCAGCTTCAAGGAAAACTTCTAGCATATTGCTAATACCTGGATATAACGCGTCTTGGCTAATATACAGTGTGCATTAGCTTATGAAGCCAGAGCCTGATAGAATGCAGTGTTTTTAATCATACAAATTAGAACTTATTTAGATGAAGATAATCTCAGCTATTAATGCAATAAAAATCATTAATCTTTTTTCTACCTAAATAATTCGTCATACAATGTAGAAATGTTCAATATTCCAATTTCATAAATTAGGAAGAAATAGCTTAATTGTATTTCAGTTTTTTTTTCATTCTCTAATTCTATGTTGCAATGAATAAAAAATTTTTTGCAGCCAGTTTACTGAGTTGTATAATGAAAAAATAAATATATAATATTGTAGGAAGGGAAGGAAGGTATCTTAGAAGTATTATACTTGTTTGAAGTAATTCTATATCTTTGAAAAAAAGCTTTCCCATAGAGATTAAATCTGATATATACAGAATAGATTTGGCTCAAAGTGTTCACCTGTTAAGCACAAACAAACCCATGTGGCAATATCACAAATGGAAATGTTTTGCAGTTATTAACTCTATGGGCCTGGAGCTTTGAAATGTACTTGTTCAACTTTGTAAATTGCCAGTTATCTAGCTCAGGATCCCCAATTCCTGGGGCACAGATTGATACCGGTTCATAGTCTGTTAGGAACCAGGCTGCACTGCTGGAGGTGAGCAGCAGACAAGCAAGCGAAGCTTCATCTGTATTTGCAGCCCTAACGCTAGCATCACCATTCAACTCCACCCTCAGATCATTAAGTATTAGTTTCTTATAGCAGCGCAAACCCTGCTGTAAACAGAACATCTCAGGGATCTAGGTTGCACCCCCCCCCCGGGCTGTGGAAAAATAATATTTTACAAAACTGGTCCATGGTGCCAAAAAGATTGGGGACTTAGTGAGTAGGGAAATACATATGCAAAAGCCAGCCCATAATACTTGCCACTAGGTAACCTCTCACTTTATTCTCAAATATCCTCTCAAGTAGTGAGTTGTTTTTTTATAGCTGGAGAAACACACCTCTGTTGCATTTCAGAAAAAAGGAAATACTCATGGGTATTTTAAATATTCTGTCAATTCTTTAGGGTGTAGCTGTTTATATTACCAGAATGACAGCATATTCACTATACAATCACTCTTACATCTATTTTTTACATACACATATGGAATATGTGGAATCCCACTGGAATCCTCCCAACCCCTTTGATCACACTAGGAGAGGCAGCTTGTCGTCCCACCATTTTCGGGAGGTTATGGGGAGGTGAGTGGGTGGGTGGGTAAGAGACATGTTCTGTAATTGGCCAGGCCCTCTGAATGGCCTCTCATGAGAAGTGCATTTAAGGGCTGACACCAGATGTTTTGTGAAATGTAGATTTATTTTGCCTGTTCGGCTTTTTATATATTCAATTTGAATGTTACTGGTTTTTTTATTATTATTATGAGCTGTCAAGAACTAGTATATGATTACAGAGGGATATAAATGAGTGGGTGCAGTGTGTGTGTGGAAGAAAGATACATGCATTTTATTGGACTATTCCTTCCTATACTTGATTTCATTCACCAAAGGCTTGGGTTTGCCCACTGAGTATTAGAGAGTCTCATGCTCTTCACTGACCAGTAGATCATTGCTGGGCAGCAAAAAGTGGTCAGGAGCCAGGGATCCTGTGAAGCTGCTCTTAGCAGATGGCAGCGTATAGATCTTTGAAAGATACCCTGACCATAGACCACTCCCATGGACTCCTAATGTAGCCAATGTAAGTTTTTGTTGTTATAGCAAGAGTACCACTACAGGGAGATTACAAACATACTTCATTCTAAACCATGGTTTGTTTTAACTGATCGGTGAAAGATGTGACTGAATTTTGGAGAGAAAAAAAGACTAGGTTAAAGCCACACAAATTGAATTATGGTACAGTGCATGGGCTAAGCTTTCATGTCAGCCTACAAAAGGCAATGGAGAAACACTGTATTTGATAACTAATGTTGAAACCATCAAGAAGAGAGAACTCATAGCTCTCTCTCTATCTGCAACTCAGAGGTGTAAACCCGTATGATTCTCAGGAATCTCTGCCTGGTATCTAGTATAGATAATCCTTGACTTGCAATAGTTCATTTGACTGTTCAAAGTTATAATAGCCTCAGGGGAAAAAAAAAACTGATTTACAACCTGTCCTCACACTTACAATCATCACACCACTTCCATGGTCATGTGATAGGAATTTGGGCACTTGGCCCTGGCTCACACTTACGACCAGTTACATCATCCTGCTATCAAATTATTGTGATTTGCAACCTTCCTAGCTGGTTTCTGACAAAAAAACATCAATTGGGAAAGCTGGGTTCTCTTAAAATGGTAAAAATGGTAGCAAAATCAGGTTTGATTGCATGGTGACTCATTTTATGATCACCACAATTTATGACAAAAATTCCGGTCCTAACTGTACTCCTAAATCAAAGATTACATGTAGGCAGTTAATGGATGTACTCAATATTTGGCATATTGATATACTGCCACAAAAAGGTGGAAAAGACATAAGAGACTTTTTCTAAATAGAAGGAAGAATAAAACATACAGGCAGGGGGCAGGTGAGTCATTGCTTCTCCATCTTTCTTGCTCTGGTCATTCTGGATGCCTCAGTTCTGAAACTACTTTCTAGGTCTTCGTAGCCAGAGATTAAAACAGCTGATTCTGCCTCATCACATGCAACAACATTGAACATTAGTTCAGAAAACAGCCAGGTGTTAGGTCTTTTAAGTTTTTCTTCTCTGAAAACTGACTTGATTTTTTACACTTTGGAACCGTGGTTCTAAAAGGCTTACATTTAGTGTATTATTGGAATCAGTTCTTTATCTCAAACTATCCTCAATCCTGTAAATCTCTTCATTGGTACAAGGCCAAACATGGAATTGCGGACAGCTGAAAATTTGTTGTATCAGCACTGAACAATCTTTCTTCTAGTCCCACAATGTACGATAGAACTGACCTGTGACATCCCTTCCATGTCCAGTTGCATCAGTTCAGCTTGGTTGAATTGCAGAAGAGCCATTCCTACACGGAAGATTATTTCCAATCCCTAAAAGATGTTACAGAATTTAGATAGACTCCACCTGTAATTGAATTTCCTATGGTTTACAATAAAGGTCAAACAGTCCTTCCTATGTGAAGGGAATCTAATGCTTTAGTTTCCCCCCTCAACTCAACTACCCATTTGCATACATCATTTAAAATGTCCCTGTTTCTCCTTTAGCCAAGTTATAACAAGAATTCTATATTAAATTTACAAAGCAAATATTTATTTATTTATATCTCACCAAGCTGATTTCATACATAAGACAGAACTAGAACTCACAATATTGCTAGAACATTCTGTGACAAATCAATCCGAACTGTTTATTCAGATAATTTTTTTGAAAATAGACAAATCCATAGACAATAAGAATAGCAACAACTACTACCTATGATTGTCTGCTCCCCACCCCCACCCCCGCTAGAAGGGGAAATAGTCTCTTATTGCCAGGGTACAGCAGATAAGAAAGCTGTTACCCTCATATCCTATTTTCCCCGTGAAAATTTTAACTATCAAATCAGTTATGCAGACTACTCAATTTCTTCCCCTTCTGTATTTTTTATTATATATTTTACCTCATACATGAAGATGTCAAATACTCGTGTGGCCACAGGCAGAGGAAAAGTAGTGAGGAAAAGAGTAAGAAACCAAGATGATGCATACATAGAGGTGAGAAAGCTTTGGGAGCGGAAGTGGATATTCAACTCAGGTAGTTGTTCCTGATGGAAACATAAATCATAAGTCTTAAATTATGAGAAACCCCAGTTAACATTAATTATTACGAAGAGATTTCTCAGCAGGATTCTCAAAGTTGAAGTAATAGATACAGCAACAAACATTTCTAATTATTTGCTAAGCTATTCTGGTACTTCAGACGTCCGACAGATTTTAGGAATTCATCTAAAAAGAAAGTAGTGAGTATTTAAAATCCAATATTTGGAAATTTCTTTACCTGCAGCATGTATTCAAACTGATAGATACAAAGTCCTAACTCGGCCATAGTGGGTTTGAATAATTCCCGTAGTCTATACTCTTGCATCAGCCGTACAAATACACAGAAGGCCTCCTCTTCCGGCATCTAGAAGCAGACAGTGCATGCGCATGAGTCTCTGTCAAACTTAATGAAGGACAAAAACATTCTCTTCAGTATGGAGCACTCAAAGCCTAGATTTGTCTTACTAATTATGGATTCCATTTTTAAAAAGGGAAGTAAATAAAAGACAAAATAAAACACAAGGAGAAAACTTTAATAATTCAAATTCTCAAAATTAACTAATAATAAAACAGATGTTTTTCAAAGAAGGATTCTTTAACTGGGTGCGTGCTATGTGCTTTGAAACAGGGGTTCCCAACCCCTGGGCCATGGCCTCCTACTGGGCCTTGGCCCATTTGAAATTAGGGCTGGGTAGCTGGCTCGCAGGCATTCGTGCAAAGCACGCCTGCCCACTGCTTACACAAGTTGAGCTACGCATGTGCATGGTGGCCCACCACTCGTGCAAGGGCTGCTTGTGCACTTGCATGATCCAGTTCCCCTCTGCCCCTCCAAGCCGGGCCGCCAAGCCACAAAGGTTGGGGACTGTTGCTTTAAAAGAAAGCAGTTTATCAAAAGTAACAAAACTGCTGCTTCCATTGTTCAACTCCAATGTATACTAACCCAAGAAAACTTTTTAAAGCAATATTATTTAATATGAATGGTTTTGAAAATAATAAGCATAAATATACATTGGAACTTATTTAACACAACCACATGTCTTAAACAGGATGGAGATGAAGGAAGCAATATATGTGACTCTTTTTGTAATGCTTTTATTAATGCTACATTCAGGTTATATAATAATGTAATAATAACTCGTTGCAATCAGTGCAATGTTTTTAAGTCATTGTATTAAAATCAAGTGACTGATTTGACCTATTTACTGCATATACAACACTGTGATGTTTACACCATTTATTATGGCTTTATGTCTTTTTTTCATGCTGTCCTTGAAAAAGATACATCCAAAACATAGCAGACCTGAATAATTTCCTACAAGGGCACTTGGCTTTTTTCTCTGTTTTGAGCACCTACCCTCTCTTCCTTGATGATTACATGAATACATAACCACACGGTTTCTTGGCAACAGTAGTAAAATGTCTTTCCACTGCCTTTGTCAGGGAGGTGTTTGTGGTTCCCTATTTATTGATAAGATGCCCTGAAAATCCACCTCCTAAGCCAGACAAAAATCCACTAATTTCCAAATAAATGGAGGCAATTATATTACAGTTCATTCTAGGTTATACTTTTCCTAGTGTAGACTGGAAAAAAAATAGGTGTCACCTACTACAAACTGACTATCAAGGATCTGTAATCTTCAAAATGGCATTTCACTGTGAGGGAAAGTCTAAAGCCTTCCTTTCAAAACAAGGCTGCAGAACAAACCAATCAACCTCTTCTAAAGGTTAGAATAAGCTGTTGCCCTATTTCATTTCAAGCCAGTAAAAATAAGTGTGAAACATACACATAAAATTGAACCAGCTTAGCCTCAACAGTTTATTAAAATAGCATATATTAAATGTGCAATGTGAACTGAGTTTAATCTATAGAGATTGACTATTTAAATTCCTTGAAAAGCAGAGTACTTAGGGACCTGCTTCTTAGCAAACTTTTTGAATAATTAAAAACTTTTAAGTACATTTATACTGACAAAAACTTCTTTCTATATAAAACAAGAATTAAGCTTGGTTCCTATTTTTAAATAATAAATGCATTCTAATATTATAGTTTGAGAAACCAGATGAGAACCAAAGTCATACACTTTTAGCCATGGTAACTGAGCAAGTGATATTGGGCCAGTAACTCCCCAGTCTTTGCAAGGTAGTTGTTCTGGGGACCAATTGGAGGAGCGTGTGATTAGGTATTCTGCTCTGAGTTTCTGAAAGAAATGTGGGATTAATGAAACAAATGCATAAAAATAAATTACAGGCTACAGACCTGTAATATTTTATAAGATAATGAGCTGATCTAAACATTCCTAATGTCTTCCTCCCTCCCCAACTCATGTAAAGTGACTCTGGGTGGCATACAACATTAAAATTTTATAACCCATAAATCCTTCTCCATCCCCACCAGCATTAATCACACAATCACATAGCCACCTTGACTGTATTAACCTGGGGGGCCCAGGCTGACAAACAGAACTATGTCTTCATGGCCTTCCGGAAAAATTAAGGTAAAGGCCAGGAGGAAGGATCTTCTGAGCTTTAGATAACAGACAGTTACTGAAGTGTTCTCCAAAGTACTAAAAATGAAAATA
>JANHFT010004083.1:126889-147025 GCA_032467955.1 Pseudoxenodon macrops
AATTTGGCTCCTTGGGAGAGGCAGGATTAAATCCACCCGCAATAGCAAGGAGGGTGGAAAAAATGCAACTTTAACCCATGCACTCAAAAGCCTGATTGGGCTTATTATCTGGGGAGGTCTCATTTTCAGGGAAACAGGGTAGCTCCCGTGAAAGATGTGATAAATGTGTAAATCTTGACTTGTGCCGACAGATGCAGGCCACTGCATTTTAAATCAACTGGAGTTTCCATAGACTCCTCAAGGGCAACTCCATATAGAGCACATTACAGTAACCCAAACTGGAGATGACCAGGGCATGGGTGAAGAGGACACATTGGTCCAGGAATTGGCGTAACTGGGGCACAATTTGCAGTTACCCAAAGAGCCTCCTCACCATGACTGCCAATTGTTTCTTGAGATTTCTAATGTCACACAAACCTGCATGAGTAGCAGTCCCACGATGAATGCGCTACCTTGGCAGTACCCAACCTCACGGTCTACTAGAGAGTAAGCCTGAAAGATAAGAATTTTAAGGCAGAAAAAATTTACAGCTCACAATTTAGCCATTAATTTACCTAGAAGAGCTAAAACAAGATGTATACAACTATATTTTAAAATATGCAAAGATTTTTGTGATGTCTTGAAGTTTAGTCAATGTATTATTGAACAAGGCTTCGTGAATTACAGTTCCTTTTATAAGATGTATAAACTTAGCCATATCATTTTTCTCACCATGACAACTTTTCGGATATTAACTATGGGAAAGTAATGAATCTGGAACTTGATTATCCTGGAAATTTGATATAATATGAAGATAGGTGAGTGGTGATACAGTAGGGAGGAATTAAGATCAATATTTTAGAAAACAAAGGTAATAATAAATGCAAAATATTGTGGAATTAAGTAGCAGGTTTAAATGAAAAAAGGTGCCACGTATATTAACTGAGGGATGCATTTCAGGCAACTCTTGGGAAATTTAAGAATTTGCGTGTTCTTTCAATGTGAGACACTCTGAGGAATTATGTAATACAAGGTAGCTGTTTCTGGTGCATTTAAGTCAGTCTTGTCTTCTGGTGACCACATGAATAGGATATATAAGGAACAAGACCATGTTGTCAAAATTGTAATAAAAGATGCAAAAG
Organism: Pseudoxenodon macrops; assembly: GCA_032467955.1. NCBI lineage: Eukaryota > Metazoa > Chordata > Lepidosauria > Squamata > Pseudoxenodontidae > Pseudoxenodon > Pseudoxenodon macrops. The sequence continues at coordinate 128,011 of JANHFT010004083.1, forward strand.
TTTAAAAATATGCTTTGATTTTATAGGGTTTAACAGCAATTAGTTGGCCCACTTGAATTTATTTTCCTTATGTCTTTATCTATCATGCCCTTTGGTTTAAGAGTCTCAGGATGTTTCCCATTTCATTCTTGAAATCTGAGATATATCCAAAAGAAGAGAATACTTGTAGTTCAGGGTTGAATTGAGGGATGTTTGGTGCTCTCTGAGCTTGGTTGTTTTCTTGCAGACATTTCATTTTCAAACTAGGTAATATCAGTCCTAGCAGGGAATAGAGTTTGCTCTCATTTTATATACTAGAGGCCTGCCCTGTCAGTGTGGATGGAGTGATCTTGGTGGTTCCTTCATTGAGCTGCTTACTGTTAGTTTGGCAGTTCCTTGATTGGGTTAGTTTGTTTCTTGATTGTTGGTCTAATCTTAATCTTGGTGTTAATCTCTGCTCATCTGAGTGTTGATTGCTGATAAGGAGGTGTTTTGGCCTTTTTATTTCCTTTTTGGCTGTTCAATTGTGTCTTTTGAATGGTATGTAGATGTTGTTTATGTCTATGTTCCTGTTGATGGCCAATTTGTCTAAGTGCCAGGCTTCCACTATAATTCAAAAAAATCACTTTTTAATGGAACCAACAGTAATGATGATAAATACAGAATGTGATATCTCAAATTTTCTTGTACATGTTCCTCTGCTCTAATTGCAGACGTATTTCTATAATAGCAATAGCACTTACAGTTATCTACCACCCCACAGTGCTTTATAGCACTCTCTGGGTGATTTACAATGTCAGCATATTGCCACCAACAATCTAGATCCTCATTTTAGGGACCTTGGAAGGACAGAAGGCTGAGTCAACCTTGAGCCCCATCAGGCTATGGGCATAGTTTGCCTGCAATGCTGCATTCTAGCCACTAAGCCACCAGGGTACATATAAAATTCTGGGAGCCCTTTATGGGCTTTTGCTGACACCAGAACTGAAATGTTAACAATTTGTGGATTTTCATATGGATAAGGGATGGTTTCTAAGAAGATGACAAACTTGCATGTAATCTTATAGGGGATGAAGAATTACTAAATTTGTATTGTGATGAAAATCAGAAGTCATCTCTTTTACTCCTTTCCTTTTCTTCCCCCCCTTGTACTTTCTATGCTTTCTTTTCCTTTCTGAGTTTAGTTTATATTGTCTTTTTTTTTTTAACCTTTCAGTACTATTGATATCATTAAAAAAAAATAAAGACTCATCTCTTCCAATTGCATATTTATTATATAAAAAGTATTTCCAAGACTACCAATGTTCATTTAGTACAAAAAACCTACAATAGTACTATTGCTCATGAGAGACAATGATAGAGAGAAGAGTGAAAGAAAAAAAATGCCTGGTAATACAGGAGACTATATATTCACAGATAGATTGGATATATGCATGCATTAGTCACAACAAAGAAGGGAAAATTCTGGGTGTTCTAAATAACTGTAATCAAAGGGGAGGTGACTTAATCCTCAATGGTATCTAACATCAATTATACAGTGTGAATGTTGTTGAACCACATGGAATTAGTTATACACTGAGGTGTAAATGAAATATTGCCATCAAAATTCAAGAATCACATGGGGAAGGGGAATGGTAAAAAGGAAACAGAGACCATAGAAAGAGTTTTACTAAAACAAATACTTTTAGTAAATAGTTTTACTAAAACAGTTTGCATATATGTGGTTCCCACCACAGAAGGTCAATGGGTGATTTTGGGCCATCTGCACTCTCTTAACCCAGACTATCTCACAGAGCTGTTATGAAAAATCAGAGAAGAGTGAGCTATTTCATCTATAGAAACTAGTCAACTTGTTAATTATGTAACTGTGAATATATAAAACCAAAATGAAATGGGAGAGTGATAGGCTTTCAGAAATTTTCATCAGGCTTATTAGTTAAAAAAAAAGCCAAGGATACACTAAGAGAGGATTCTGAGAATTTCAATTCCAACACTCCTGGAGGGGCCTACTTTTGAAAAGACTAATTTTACAGTATGTCAGAAATATAAAAGAGATGAATCTGCCTCAGTTGTAGCTATTATACAACAATTCATTTTCTAAATTAATCTCTGCATTTGATCTTTGCTGCATATACAGTCTTACGCGGAAAAATAATTTATTAGACTAAGACTATTTTTCCAATTAAATTCCAATACAATTGACGCAAGGATAATTATCGACCTAGAAATGTTATAAACATCAATCAAGGAGATGCCAAATGACGAAAGCTGACATTCTAGACAACAAAAACTTGTTTAACTTGAGATGCTGACGTTAATTTCATGAAATAGACCTCTATTCCATATAAAGGGATATACATTGGAGGTAATTTTGACAAAAAAGTGTTGTCTTAAACTTGCCTTCATAACATTGAAGAGAACCTCCTGGCCCAGACTGTCTTGCCCCTTGAAGAACTCATGTTCGGGGTATGTTCTGGCAATGTCTCTTCTGATTAACTTTTCACAAGGAGAAGACATTTTCAGCAACTCTGAATATTGATTCTTCACAGGCATGTCTGTGGCACTGCACAAAAGCTGCCAAACAATTGCTCGGAAATGGTGAGGTATTCCTTTCCTTATGAGTTCCTAAGCAATGGAGAGAGAAAAAGGACTAAGAGATAGTCTAAGTGATATTATGCAAAGCTGCTTCACACTTCATGGATTTTCCACATTTCTATAAAGGAATGCGGTCAATTTTTAAACCCTTGACATAAACTAAGAAGAATACTGGGTACAATTCTGTCTTTGCATCCAAAGTTGCAACAGATCAAGAAGTTATCTTAATAAAGAGTCTCTAGATTAAGGTTTTTATACTTATCCTGAGGTTCTTCTAGAATATCTGAATCCATAAAATAAACATTCAATACCTTAACCAACTGGCTTTTAGAAAAAAATTTGTTTCTCCTCTGGTTCCTGCTGCCTTTGGCTTTACAGAATTCTTGCATCACCATTTTACATGCATTTGCTGCAAAGAGTCAGTATTCATGTAATATAATTTATTCTTACAGAAAAATAATTTTGTATCTCACTGCCTTGTTTGTCCGAGTCCATAAATATAATTCAGAAATATACAATAAAAAAAGGAATTATTGGATAAGATGCAAGTATATCATGTATAAGAAATATAAATATGTCTATGACTTACAAGTCTTATAAAATATGTCTACCACTAGAGAGGCAATAACTTTCCTCACCTTGAGTAACTTCTCTTTTCTTTTCCGCCATTCTTCCCATTCGTTGACAATCCTTCCCCATAAGATCCAGGTATCTTCTTCAAGATGGCTCAGATTGGATGATGCAGAAGAACTGGATACCAAAGACGACCCACTATTCCTTCGTGAGCCATTCATAGAGCGTAATGATTTTGAATCAGCTTCCAAAAGCCTTGAAAAATGTAAAAACAATAATAGTTGTCTCCATAACCGTTACATAACCAGATTAGAATGCAACAAATGTTCTAGAGCATAATGAAACTTCCACGTAAACAAGCTTCTTCAAACATTTCAACTAAGAGACATTATGACACTTGTAGAGATTAGGATTGCCAATCAACATGTTGAAAATTATCTTGTAATGTTGAATATTCATCAGAAACTCTTCCATCTCTGAAGAGGAATGGAAGGATACATTATTATTCTGTTTGAAAAGCAGGATAGAGAGAATATGACAGAACATGGCATACTTCTTAGTTGTAAAAGAATTTTAATATATATTTAAAATCAAGGCTATAGAGATACATTTCTATCTTTAGACTGCATTCTGGCTTTACCAGTTTAAAATGAATGGAAACTCTATTCTGTGGCAAAACAAGAAAATTAAGGTCCCACTTTTTTTTTGGGCTTTATTGTTAGTTGATTGACTATCTTGGCTGTTTTACGTACGGTATTTATTTTTTGGATATTTTTATTATTTTATTATTTTAAATTGTTTTATCAGTTTAATAGTTTCAGAATTTTAAATCACTTGGCTGAGATGGGCAGTGAAAGAAATTGTATAAATAAAATTAAAACAAACTGAATTCAGTTATTTTTACAAATCATTTTCAATTTCATTTTGTACAAGATTGTACCATGCACCAGTCTGAAAGGATTCTTTCACCTTTTAGCCAAATTTTGTACATTTATAGTCAAGAGCAGTCTGTACAGTACTATACTTCAATAAGTAATCTTATTCACAGCATAGAGCAACATGAATTTGTTTATTCAGATTCTCACTACTTTCTCATTATATAAGATTTTTCACTACAATAAAGCATTTGATGTTACATTGCCACAACACGATCATGTAGCAATCAAATAAGATATTAATAGAAATAAGCTAGCCAAAGGGATGTATACTCTTTTACATGTTTTAAGCAACTGTCAAATCTAGGCACACCAATTAAATGAAGGCAAATTCAAACTAAGATTCCTACTAATAACTGGCTCGGTACTGGATCTGGATTTGCCTAAGCCAAATTCTATTCTTCGTTTGGATGGAGCTTGAGCAACACTAATATATAAAATAAAATATTAATAAATAGGTAGCCATTTATCCATCCCCATCCCTTCCATGTCTGATTTAGCATTTATGCTTTAACATCTATCTCATTGGAAATACAATAATTGATACGAAAGAAAACATTTAATTTCTTTAGATTTTGTGAATGAGTAGTAGTCAATTCTTACTAAAATATTATCAAATTATACCTCTGGCGATCTTTTGATATTCTGGAGGAATTGAAGCTGAACACGATAGAAAGCTCAAGGAGACTATAAAATGACTTTTAATCATTAATAAGAGTATTCATTCTCTACAGAGATTGTTCCATATGATTAAAGGTAATTACTAAATGAAACTGCTGGCTATAAATGGGAGGGCTGACCTGATATAACCAAAACTTAGCTGAACATCAGTGGGTGGGTGAATTCCCTCTCTAAAATATGCCATTCTAGGTTGCAGGTATAGCACCAACTATGATTCCAGAGATAGGGTTGAGGCATAGCTACTGAATCTCTGGCAGCAGACAAACGAAGTCCAGTTTTTGTCCCATAGCAGTGGTGATCTGATCTGATATTGTGGGATGTTGATATCAGGATCATGGATATCACTCCTGTCAGACCCACTAGGTAGCCCAGACCAAGGAAACAATTCCCCAGGAAGGCTAGAACTATTATTGAGACTGGATATAATAATAGAATCTTCCAAGTCTGAATGTGCTGTACCCTAAACCAGGAAAATGTCTGCCTTAAGTCACTTCCAAATACTATCTTGTTGCTCTGAACTTAAAATGTTTCAGCCCATTTTGCCTAGCTCATGATTTCCGCATGCCTTCATCAAGGTCATCTTCCTTACTATCTACAACTCTCCTTTAGCCTTGGGGATTCTCTGCAGCTATTCACCACTGTGCAAAAGGAGGGCCTGATTTGATTTGATCTGTTCCAGGCAACTGATTAACATGAAAGCATTCCAGAGGGAACTTCATGGTTTTGTGGAAGCTTGGTTGCATGGCCTTAGATGTAACCTGGACTTAGATGTAACCTACATCTGAGCAACAACAGTCTTAAATTGGATCACATCTGTGCAGACCCTGTGACTCTGGACCTTGAAGTACTCCTTGGTTTTCACAAGTACCCCAGGAAATGAAAGACATACCTCGAGCACCACTGGAGGGAAATAAAGTGTGACCCAAACTAAGCAGATGAGAACATGGTTTACCTTGTACCATTAAAAGTGGAAACACTTTACTTCTTTGCTCTTATTGAATCTGTAGAGAGCTGAGCAGCAGCCCTTGTGAATAACTAGTTCCCTTATTGATAAGGAGGGAGCAGGGGGGACCTTGTGAGATCACTTGAGGATTATTCTAGACATCTGACAGATCAAGTTACTCAAATCTGCTTAGAGGTGAACTCTGGCTGGAGAAGTCCTGTGGAACTGACAGAGGCATGGGAAATGATTGGTTACATTTGTTCTGAAAGAAGCGGTGATTTCTGTCTTCCTGAAGAAGCCCTCCTTGTAGCCAACTATACTGGATAGTTTTTGTCCAGTTTCCAACCTTCCCTTTTTAGGAAGTAAAGTACCTGAATGTATCCAATTGAGTATTACTCAGATGGCACTGATCATACTAGATGGCAGATAATAAGAGTGGTGGATCCATCCTGATCCTTCTGATTGGGGTATTATTCCGATCTGGCTCAGGAAATTGAGAAGAGTGGGGCAGAGTTCTGCAGTAGTTCTCCTTTGGAGGTCAGTCCCAGGTGGCATAGATGGGGAAAGGAGAGGTCTAGCCCTAGCCCTTTGATATGTGAGGTGCCACAGGGCTCAAGTCTCCCTGTTCCTATTCATCATTTACATGAAGCCACTGAGTGAAATTATCTGTTGCCATGGGGTGAAGTATCCTCAGAATGTATGCTTTGCAGTTATATATCTCTCGTGCAGGCTGTACAAGTGTTGCCATAAGGTTTTTATCCAGTGCCTGGAGGCAGTGAAAGACTGGCTGGGAAGAACAGGCTGCAACTCAATCTTAGCAAGACTGTATGACTGTGGGTTTTTGGGTCCCTTGGAACTGCAGATTCTCAATCTTTGGATCTGAATGGGTAGCACTCCCCTAGATAGCTGGTGCACAATTTAGAGTACCTCATTAAGTGGTACAAACAATTTTGCGCAACAATATTTGCCAATGCAACATCACTGCTACATAAGTTGGACATAATAGCGGGACTAGAGGAATGAAGAGCAATGAGAAAAGGAAGGGGGTCTGATTCAACAGCAGCACACCCAGCCTGAAACTTCTTACCATCTCCCTGGCAAATGGGCACTCTCTCTAGCACCCCTGCTGGCACACACATTATTGCTTGAGAGATATATGCCCCTATGTTCCTCATACTCTCACACATATGCCATCACATCCTTGAAGTTTTCTGTATCTTCCTATTCAGGGAGTAGAAACTGAAATGGCTTTTAAAACTTAAATTTGTTGCCATATGTACAACTTGCACACCCGCTTGTGGCAGCCCTGCCTATCAGATCTGCTGGGGGAGGGAATGTTCCAGGTCCACTTTCTGAGAAAATGTTTTATGACACTTAGACATATGTCTCTTCTGTTGTTGCTCCTGGTCTTGGGGCGCAACAGTCTCAATTGTATTGGCTTTCTAGAAGCCTATGAAGACCCAGCTGTTTCCTTAGGTTTTACAACCAAAACATTAACAGGAGCCCAATAGAATTGTTGGCTTGTGAGCGATTTTAAGGCGCCTTGGTTATAATATGATGATTGTTATTTTTAATGGCATTTCACATTTTTATATCATATTATTAATATGGGTTTTTAAGGTATTGTTTGTTAGCCATCCAATATTACTTAAGATGTATGGCTGGAGGCTTGCGGGCCGGATGCATCACGCGTAGGCCATGCCCACCCCAGCTCCGCAAATGTGGAAAAACATCATGAAATGGCAACGTGACGTAATGGCAACGTGACATGGCGAGTTTGATAACTATTATGTTTGGTAAAATAACTTATCCAAGAAAAAGATACTGAAAATAAAAATCATTGATAATGAAGCTGGTATTTTTTTAATGCCCAGTAACAATATTTTCAAATAAATTAAAGGGAAGAAACAGAACTTTTTGTTTTCTATGATGGTTGTTCATTGGGTAATAAAGATCTATTTAGTATTTGTATATTAATGCTTCAAGAAACACTGTATTTAAACTGTTGTGTTTGTAGGGGCCATCCAGTAAACCTGGAACGTTTGACAAATGTTTAAACATTAAACTATTTATATCCTCTGGCTTTCAGTCAGTATCAGAGCAGTACTGGCCCTTCAGAAGGTCCTACCTGTTTTGTTCTTCCAACTTGGCTAAGAGCTCCAACTCATCTGGGCTCAGGTTCTCAGAATCGGAAGTAGGGGAACATGCAGGCATAGAGTTGACAGAAGAAAGTGCTTCATGGGAAGAAGAGTCAGGGCTGACAGCTGGACTTGCCATCTCCAGCAATTTGAGAGTAACTGGAATGTTCATTTAGAAAGTATTTGGAGACAGTGATCAGGAAAATTAAGGAATCACCTGTAAAAGACAACATAATACTTAAAACAGCAGTGATTTTCTCCCTTCTTCTTTATAATTTTTGATGCCAAAATAAGCTGTTCACAAGATTGGAACATAATTGTTCTGGTTCAAGACTAAATTGCTACTACAGACCAAATAAGAAAGAAACAGTATAGCAGATAGCCAAGGGTTCTTTCTTTTTACATTTATTTTGTGAAGAAGCATTTGGATTTTCCCAATAATCCTTAGGAACATTTGACTGGAAAAATTGTAAAATATTCAGAGGATGTGAATTGCTTTTCCAAAGACAAGCCACTATAATTTGAATGTAAGTCACAAATTTTATCCTTACCAAACACTCAGGACAGGTCATTGTATTTAACAGCAGAATTAATATTATGGATATTCTAAAGCCTTCTTCAAGAAAAATCCATATAGTCACAATTGTAGCATTAAACTAAAAAAATAACACAAGCAAAAACTGGCTTCTCTTACAGAGTAACTAAATCAGTACAATTCATACTATCATAGATCAATATAATTAATTTGAAAATTATACAAAAACTACAGGAGCAATTTGGAGGTGCTGCTGCTTGGAAAGGACATCGTAAATGTAGATTACATTTATCTTTCACAGCTGTTTCATTCTCTTCTGACTTTAATCAGACTGAAAAAAACTTCTAGTGTGGAGTTTTGATGCAGAATGCTTGTCAAGAAGTCTGCCAAGCACTAATTTGTGGAACCATTTCTCCCAGATAGTTTCTGCTCACCCTATCAGATAGGGCAGACTAGATATCCTCCAGATCCCACTGGTGAAGTGGTGTCACCTGGTGGATCCCAGGAAGCATGCCTTCTCTGTCAGGGTGACCTCCTCATGGACCAGCCTCCTAATGAGATACAGACAATCTCAACCCTGTTGGCCTTCCAGAGGGCTGTGAAGACCTGATTTTTTTCCCTCCCTAGGCCTTATGGTCAGAATGTTAATGGAGTACTGCCATGGCTGTGATTACATTTGATATGGATGTGATTTGGGGAGGGGGGGTTGACCCAGTTTCTTTTTAATAGATTTCTACCATTTGATTGTTCTACTGTTTCTGTTCATCACCCAGACTTTTCTGGGTAGACGGCTATATACATTTGCTAAATAAATAAGTGAATAACTTTTAGATTTGATTTATTCCAGCCTTGTAAATAATTTTACTTGGTGTTTACCTTATTTGTTTTGTTGAACTGGCTGGTCATTTGGTGGCTTTTGCTATGTTCCATGCACAGTTATTCTACTTTAGCCTAGTATCACCATGTCTTGTACCTACAGGCATACTGCTTCACCAAATAAATACAAAAAAAGAAGCAACAGGACTTGAAGATCTAACGTGGCCAGCTAGCTGGTATGTTATGTGTTGTAACACATAAATACAGGAAACATCTACTTCATAACTCCTGTAAATTCTTAGTCCCATAAGTACTTAGCACATAAAACTAGCCATTTGGAACAACTATCAATTGTTCTAAGACACAAATATAATTTACCTTTTATTTTTCTATTTTTTAAAACAAATTTAAACAAACATTTGATTGTGAGGATGTGTGAAAAAAGTAAACCCATACAGTAGTATTTTTGAATATTGAATATTAATATTCTGCCTTTCTTCCAACTTGGTATAAATAATTCCCAGACCTCCAATAATTTTCCATAACTATCCTGTGGAGCAGGTTGCCCAAAATGCATAGTGAATCTTCATGGTATAAAGGTCTCCTGGGGCTGGTCTCCCAGTCATAGCTTAATGCCTGAACCATTACACCACACTGGCTCTCAAGACTTGTGTTTTGATGTTAAGAGAAGCATTATTTTAATAAACATTCATTAGTTTATACTTAATACATCTTCTATGTGAATCCTGCTTAAATCATGAACAGTACTCTCTCTCTAATTTTGTACCCCTGAACCTATTATCTCTTGATTTTTATAAATTATAATTTCAATGCAACACCACCTTTATTCTAAAAGTTGTCAAAGAAATACACTAGGCAAGTGTTTTCTCATACAATTGATGTTACTGCATAATTATGGTGGGGGGAGTACAAGAACAGATAAACAGTATTAAAGTCAAACAGAAAACTGATTAAACTTTAAGAGAAAGGCAATTATAAACCTAGACAAGACCTACCAGGTATTCTAAATACCACAAAAATCAGACTATTTAAAGCAATTATTTTCAGTGTAATAATGTATTGCCATAAATGTCTGATATTGAGAAACAAGCAAGAGAAAAAAGACATCTTTTAACTATGCATTTGGACTACCATGGACTACCCTGGAGGAAATAAAAATTGCCCCCTTGAGACAATGATCAACAAGGAGAAACTCACATATATGGGGCATGTGATGCAAAAAGATAACAGAGTAGAAAAAGATGATTACACTTGGCAGGATTGATGGAAGAAAGGAAAAGATTAAAGACATGATAGATGGAGAAGATTCAGAGAAATAACATCCTTGGAAGATTTACCAATTGTTGCTAGGCTGAGATGGTAAACTTTTGTCTATACAAACAGATGGTGGCTCATGATTCAATAGCACCTAACAACTAACTAAATGGATTTATTTTATAGAGAATTACTGAAAGGTTACTGTTACCATCTCCTTGTACACTTAAGGTATCATCCAAGAGAACTGTTTCATGTGGCTGAGCATATTGGAACTGAAAATATATAAATAAAAGAAAATAAATTATATTTGTATGTGCATGTGATATGTTATATGTACAACATTGTGTATAATATGTACACTGAGAGCTTGTGCACCAGAAACAAATTCCTTGTGTGTCCAATTACATTTGGCCAATAAACATAGAGAACCACCAAATCAGGATTTTGGAATTGAGCTTCAGTTGCTGCAATCTATAAACATAAAAAAACGCTTGAATCAATACATTACATAGTTTATAATCTCAATATGTAATCTGTTTTATCTGACTATAGGTAAGAAAAAGGGATTGGCAGGGGGATTCAGGAAAACGTAAATCTCCTGTATCATTATGCTAGGTGTTTTGAGACAGGCAGTAATCAAAACTCCTTTGAAAAAAAATAATTGTGGATCCCAAACAGACAATGGATTCATATTGCTTTTGAGTACAGATTTCTGAATGTTAACCTGAGATATACTCTTGCCAGTACAGAGTTATACCGTTAGGTATAATTGCTATGGTCTGGAGGAAAAACTGAAAACAGAAGATATATGTGACACTAGACTAGAGAATTGTTTATTGGCTTGTTATTTTTAATGTTTATTAATTTATGTTGTTCTTTATTATCTCTTCCTTTGTAATTATACAATGAATAGATATATAATGAAATTTTGCATTACTAAACTCAGTTAATTGTGGTACAAGGCAAACGCTTGAGGAAAAATCTCAAATAATTTTAAAATATAGTCAATAGTTTTATTGAGTCTGCTAAGCAGCTGTATAGAATTTATAGGATCTCATTAATCTGCCTTTCTGCAGTACTTACACTTTTATAAGGTATGTCATATCAACCTAATTCCACCCTCCTGTCTTATTTTGTTCTGTTTTTACTATAAAGAACGTTTAGGGGCAAAGGGATAGGGTACAAATCATGTAAATAAAAGTCAAATGAAGGACAGTGACAAATGAGAAATACAGTTAATTGTTGGCAGACTGTAGCAAAAAAATGAAGCTCCTTGGTTAAATCTATCATTTTCCTCCAGTGAATTGGCAATTGCAGTTTCAAACCCTTTTAGTTTCAGAAGTACGTCTCACCCTAGAAACGTGTATCCCTTAATCACCCAGTTTGACCTGCATTATGATAGAATTTTAAGAAATTAGAGCAGGGGTGTCAAACACAATTTCATTGAGGGTTGCATCAGAGTTATGTTTGACCGCAAGGGGCCGGGTGGGCATGGCCAGCTCAACATAACTCATGTCGGGGGCACCTGTGGTGGTACAAGTGCTTTGCCAGTGAAAACGGGCTTCCAAACTCCATTTTTGCCTACTCCTGCAACCTCTGCCAGTGAAATCAGAGCTTGGGAGAGCTGCCCGCATCATGGGTCGGTCCTTCACTGTTTCCAGGGTGGCCCACGGGTCAGATCTAATTACTCCGCTGGCCAGATCCAGGCCCTGGGCCTTGATTTTGGCACCCCTGAATTAGAAGCACAGGTTAAATTAGGATGGGATTATATGGGATGGGATGATATCCCTATAGAACTTTTAAAAATTAATATTCACTGATGGGAACAAATTTTAGCAGCCCCTTTTTTTTACGTTTGATTCCCTGCTATAATTTCAAAAGACTCACAATTACAATTCCTAGTTCCCATGTATAATAATGGTTTCTGTGAAGACTTTAGCAATGATCATTCCCTTAATCTGCTGCATGTAACCAGCAAACTATATTCAACTAGGAAGTCTAAAACTGACCACTGTCTGAATTCCAACAGCTGGCAGAAAAATACTGTGGCAACCTTTATGGGGCCCTTCATGCTGCCTTTATTGATCTTGAGAGTATCCCAAATGACAGACTTTGGAAAAAGCTAGAAATTTCAGTCCTAGATCCAAAGGCTTTATTTTCAGGTATGAAAACTACACAAAAATGGTTTTCTTAAGGTCGGTTGAAATGCCCAAGGACATTTGACACAAAACATTTCTGAAAATAAGTGAATGAAAGATTTATTTATTATAAAGTCTTTTTTTTTCTAGAAGTCACAATCTTACAAAGCAGATTGCCTGATTGACTTAAGATGATATATTGCCCATAAGGTCTAGCCCCCTTAACTCTGTTTGATCAACATCACTCCAGGCATTCAATTTTCCTGGAATCAAAATCAAAGGTTGCAGTCTTTTTCATTTCTTATGGCATCTGTTACATATACAAAAGTCAAAGACTTTATAAAACATGTCCGCAGGATACTGATAAACAATTACATTAGCAGAACTCTTGTTGTGCAATCAGAAATTCAACTACAATTTTCATCCCATCCTATTTTTAGTGATTTGTTCTCAAGGCACCAGTGACTTTTCTTTAATCTGTTTGAAAGTTTTACCCTCTGCAATTATGCAAGGTAAATTTGATAGTATCCTAAGAGACATGTCCATGTTTTTCTTGATCGGCAGAGCCAATGGCGTGTGTACTATAAAAGGACTCCCAAATTTACTCACAACACCTCTTTCTAATGAAATACCCACGTAGAAACCTTTTGTGTTAAATATCTTCGATTTAAGGTGACAAATCTGTCTCTGAAACTTGGATATTAGGTCACAAATAATGTTTGAGGTGCTACAAAATTATGCCTCTATGTTTAGATTTAACTTCATGATTGTCTATTTTCCAACTCCTTTCTCTTTTTCCATTTTAAAGCTTACTCTTGTATCTTTAAGCATTTTTTATCTTCTAGATATTTGATTGAATTTAGTTAACTGAATCTACATTTTAATGTTGGTAATGTGTAAATTTTAATTTAATGTCATTTATAATCTAGAGAGCTACTTTAGTCTAGTAATTAAGGCTAGAAACCAGGAGATTAAGTTCTGGTCTTGCCTCAAACATAAAAGTTGGCAGGGTGACTTTGGGCCAGTCACTTTCACTCAAGACTATGACATCAATCTTGGGCAACTATCCTGTTGCAACCAATGAATGAATACTCAGTTGATCCTCTCCAAAACAAACCCTGTACTTGAAAAAAAAAAAAGAAAAAAGAAAAAATTGATCGGCTGACAGATCAAAAGCCAGAAAACCTTACCATTGTTCCAATATATACAAACCTGACATAAGAACTCCATTTTGGAACATTCTGTTCAAAGGCCTCCTTGTGTTAAAACCAAGAAATGTATATATTTATCTCTCGATACGTGCTTTATTGACCAATGTTTAGTCAGATGTTTATATTCCTTAAAACTATCTCCTAGGCAGACAGGTTCGTTTCTATTACATCAAGGAAGTAAAAAGTAAAGTATGTGAGGGCGAGTGCTCTTAGAAGCATTTGTAAACTTAATTTTTGTGTATTATTAATCCTAGAGCAGAGTCTGATCATATTTCAAGAGAGGAATAACGAAAAATATCCTTATCAGGCTTTTACTTCATTCCCCTTTTATATATTTCAATCTTTAATATATATATATATGTGTGTGTGTGTGTGTGTATTCATATATACATACATATATTTAATATACAAATATATGTTTTCTTGGAGCATCCAGGAGAAACCAGAACAGGCTTGCTGGCTCCCAAACAATGAAATCATTTGTGGCCAGACAAGAAGTCTGACTAATAGAGAAATTTTTTATTAACATTAGTCAGTCCTTTCTGATCTAATGATGTCACAACAAAACTGTTTGCTGTTTGTCACGGTATTTGTGTGAAATCCAGAAAGTAAAATTTATAAAGCAAATCCAAGATCCAATAGTTTGCTCAACTGTACTGCTAAATTAAGAGCAAGTCCAGTGAAAAAACACAGTATGAAGAAGAAATAGCATGAAGGTGCTAGGATTGAGAAAGACAAATTTCGTATGCATAAGATCTCATCCTCTTATAACCCTGTCTTCAGCAGACTTCAGAGAGGCACTTGAAAATCATAAACAAGGTCTACAATATTACACAGTGGATTCTAAATGTGGGTTTTGAGCCTGTGGGTTTGGTTTTTGTTTTGTCATTATTAAGCAATTAGAATATGTGGGAATTTGCTTTGCTTTTTATATTCCAATTAAGCTTAATTTAAATAATAATATTAAACAATATTAATTTTGTTGTAATAAGACTACATAATTATATCTCAAAGCTGTAATATTAGTTATTTTATAAGAGAAGACACTCCAATTTAAATATTAATACTATTTAACTATAAATAGTCATATAACAATTGTGACTATGGTGGACAACCATATAAAACATTTCTCTAAAAATTATTGAAAAGCAAGCATTTTCCTCTTAATTCATAAAGACTACGAAGGACCTACCTCAAAGTATTGTTTCCTATAGGGAAACAAGATGCAGGAGTATTTAGTATGTTCACTACATTGGGCTATATATAAAAAGATGGGATAAAGATCTAATAATAATATAGAGATGAATTGGAACCAATTTCTACTTCGCTGATGTTTTTAGACTAATGAGACTTCAGACAAGTAACAGAAAACATGAACAACAATATAGGAAGCATATGACCAATCCTGGAAATAAAACCTCACATTTTACATTGTGTTTATTTTAATTTCCCCCCCTAAAATGCTTGTTTACCAGAGACAAATCATACTTCATAAAAGATCTCTGATCCCATTTCCAGTTCAACTTGAGCCATGATTCTAAAACTCAGTAATAAACAGGTTAAATATTAAAATTTAAGTATATCTGAAGACAGATTCCAAGTAATCATTCACTCTTAGCTTTCTAGCTGCTGCTATAATTCATTAGTGTTAGCAGAGGCTAGAAAACAATACTTTTTTTACACCAGAAGTTCTTAATTTTGGTGCATGGACTATTGGGAAACCATGAATGATACTCAGAGAGGTTATGAACCAGACACAAAACAACAGCAAGAAAACAAAACCATTTATTATTTCTTCAATTTCTTTCCTATTACTTTGAAAAACATACTTGGGGAAAATCTGTATTTATATCTACTTAAAATTTTAAGGCATTGTTTTACTCCACAAAGTATAGAGTATACTAGATCAGGGCTACCAAACTCCCACCTCTGGGCAGGATGCATCACGAGCTGGCCACATCCACACCTGGCTTAGCAAAGGGGGGAAAAATCCAGATACGTCATGTAACGATGTCGTGATGATGTGAGTTTGATACACCTGTACTAGATATATAATTATCACTGCCATGTTATGATGTCTTAAACTTTTTCCTGTTAATAAAACTTAAAGAAAAGTACCCGGCCATTAAGAACATTTGTTACTCAATCAAATCAATGTGAATGTTAAAGTAAAATCGTAAAATTTTCAAAAGCTCACTGCTTTTTTTAATGCCCAACTAATATATTTAACTTATGAGCACTTGATATTAAGGTGACAAGTAAATATCATTTATTTACAGTTTAACATACATTGTGCATATAAATTGATTTATATTTTCCTGAAGATGTGTGTGTGCACAACTTTCATTACATTCTCAGAGGGATTGTGAACATAGAAAGGTTAAGAAACTCTGGTTTGCATCATAATTAGCTCAGTTATAAGAAAATTCTACTATTTAAAAAAATCAAGCTAAGGATTTCTAAATAAAATAGACCTGAAGACGACATCCTGATTTAGGATTGTTTTCAATAATCATTCACTTTATTGGTAGCCATCTGACAAAGATTTTTACAGATAGTTAACCATGTCCAGCAACCAGAATTACAATTCTTTTCAATAGTTGTTTTTTCAGTGTATGCCACTGAACAAAAGTCTATATCCATGAATAGATTAATTCTTCTTTCTTTTGACAGACATTGCTTGGAAACAATTCTCCTTTGTTTAAGCTAAAACATTGGGCTTTAACTAAAATCAAATGTCTATTAATATTAGAAAGATTTCCACTGGTCCTTGAAGGTATATAAGCTACCCAATATTCAATTTCTGTTAAAACGTTTAAGTATCTTTCAGTTTATAGTCAACTTCCCTAACTCTCTGAGCATGGTTATGTTTTTAATGTAAGAGTGGTTTGCTCTTTTCAAGTTCAGTTTACAACTTATGATTTTCCATCTAAAGCTACAAATCTATATTCAATAGATCTGATTGTGGATAAAGAATCTCTGAGGAATGAACTAGTACAAGAACAAGTTAATCCACAACCAGATGATGCTGTAACAATCTTATTTTCAGCCAGGCAGGCTGCTTGAATCTTTATATGAAGACTGAATAGAAGATATTACAATTTAACATTTCCAAAATCAATTGCTAATATTTAGATACAATGTAATAGGTTTCATTTTCACATGTATCTCTATTTAAATGAATATTCACATATTAGACCATGTGTGTACAACACCATTTATTTCAATTGAGGTTGAACTTTTTTATAAATTAACTGATTATTACCAATCGTCTTCACTTAGTAAAACATGAAACATCATGGTTTATAAACAGTGCTATCAACCATTACGGAATGCAGAGGTCATCATAACACACCATGGTTAAAAATGGCCAGACATAGTACTTCTGTGTTTGGACAAATGCTTAATTGTAAATTAGCTGTGTTGTCACTTGTAGCAAGAAACAGCAAGAACTAACAGCAGTAAAATATAAGGTAGAATTATTTTATGTTTAAATTTGGTCCTCTTGTGCTATTATTATTCCCAAATGAAGCTCTCCTGAATCAAAGGCATACTCAACAATGAAATGTGGCTACAGTTTGACATATTACAGATGCTTTGTGAATAGTCTTATGTCAAACCAATAGAAACGCTGAGCCTTCATCTCTGGGTTTTTTTTTAAACTTCTTAGCCTACTACATATCCCATTCAAGTATTTAACCAGGCCAATCCTTTCATCAACCAAGTTCAATAACATACTGCCAATTTCTGAACCCAATTTCTAACCACCCTTTAAAAAGATTCAATCATACTTTTTCAAACTACGATTTCTCTTTTGAAAAGAAATAATTATATCAAATAAACTTCTCTGTATTAATCATTTTGCACAAATTATTGACATTAACACTAAAGCCAAATATGTGTGGTAATCTTTCAACAAAAAGCAGTTGGCAACATGTTATGCAAAAGTTGTATCAACAGAATAAATATCAGAAATGTTTACAAAAGTAAAAATAATCTGAATATTAACAATTAAACAATGTAAGTAACTACTTTGGGTGTTGAACAGTCAATTAGACCATTAAAAAGCGCACTGAATACCAACCCAATAACATTTCCTAAAAGTTTTCAAAAATAAAATCTTAATAATAAAGAAGATAGGTTTAACTACTCTTGGACAGAAAGAAGATTTCTCTGTCCACTCATTTCAAAGGAAAACAAAAGGAACTAAAATAGAAATACTAAATATAAAGGAATTGTAAATGCCAATTGCATTGTTGTCCAAAGTATATCAGTGACAGTAGGAAGGAGAACATTTTAGGTTAAAAAAAAAAAGGTTCCAAATGCAATTGAACCTGTGTAAATTCACACAGGTTATTCACGGAGGAATGTAAAAAACCTTCATGTTAGATCCAAACAAAGGTTATTTACAAACCAATGGTATATCCCAAGCAGGATATGAGCATAATAGCACCTTTTTGCTTATGTTTCCTAACAAGTAGTATTGAAGGAAGGACCTAACCTTTCCAATATTAGAACATGCTAAGATAACCTTATTTTCCAGCAAACTGGCTCAAACCTCAGACCAATAGGGCAGACCTTTCTCTACCCTCCAACGTTTTCTTAGCCCCAATGTTCATCTAGAAAAGAGCTTTCCTGATACACGCACAAAGTAACTGAACATGGTGGAGGAGCAACCACCGTATACATTCAGGGCGCTTGATGATTATCATAATTACTGACTTAACTAGCGGGGGGTGGGGGGAAGGCTCTCTCTCATTCCCGAGTTGGCAGAGAGCAGGAAATGAGAAATCCCTCCTTTTAGGGGTGGGGGGTGGGGGACGATGCCCCCTTTTTGAGGACTAGGGGAATTACTGGGTTCAGTAGAGCACGGCTTGCTTGTCCTCCTTCGGAGTAAGAAAATGATATAGTGGGAGAAAAGCCTGGCCTTTCACGGAAAACTCCCAAGCAAGGCGTGGAAACCTACAGACGAAATCGGGAGGTCCCAATCCGGCCACGCCAAGTACCCCCCATCTCGGGAGACAAACGGGAGGCCTTACCTTCGGGCATGAAAGGGGGACAAGAGCGAAGTGGCAGAAGGAGAAGCGGCTCCCCGAAGGAGGTTTCCTCCACGGGGAGAGAAGGGATGGAGAGAGCAAACGGGGGCTGAAGAAGGAAAGAAAGCCTTTCGCCCTCTTTGCAGCAAGGGATATT